>CAMRHE010000622.1:600000-771405 GCA_947044405.1 Leptodactylus fallax
ATGAGAATGTTGGGACTGGGGGAAAACATATGCATTTGGGTTCGCAACTGGCTCACTGCTAGGAAACAGAGGGTGCTTATTAATGGTAAATATTCAGACTGGGTCACAGTAACCAGTGGGGTGCCACAGGGGTCAGTATTGGGTCCTCTCCTGTATAATATCTTTATTAATGACCTGAAGACGGTTTGCATAGCATGGTGTCCATATTTGCAGATGATACTAAACTTTGCAAGGTAATCAAAAATGAGGAGGATAATAGAATATTAGAAGGGGATCTAAGGAAGCTGGAAGCATGGGCCGAGACTTAGCAAATGAAGTTTAACATTGACAAATGTAAGGTTATGCATTTTGGTTGACAAAATAAAATGTATGATTATGTACTTAATAGTAAATTACTGGGTAAGACTGCCAATGAAAAAGACTTGGGGATTTTGGTGGACAGTGAGCTTACCTTTAGTGACCAGTGCCAGGCAGCTGCTGCCAAGGCAAATAAAATTATGGGATGCATCAAAAGAGGTATAGATTCTCATGACAAGAACATAGTTATGCCTCTATACAAATCACTGGTACGGCCACACTTAGACTATTGTGCACAATTCTGGGCCCCAGTACACAAGAAAGACATAATCGAACTAGAAAGAGTGCAAAGAAGGGCAACCAAAATTATTAGAGGAATGGGTGGATTGGAGTACAACGATAGATTAACAAACTTGGGGTTATTCAGTTTAGAGAAAAGATGTCTACAGGGAGATCTAATAACAATGTACAAATACATGAAGGGACAGCACAAAGAACTTGCTAATGATCTTTTTACCCCTAGGCCAGTGATAGTGACAAGGGGACATCCTCTACAACTGGAGGAGAGAAAGTTTCACCAGCAACATAGAACAGGATTCTTTACAGTAAGAACAGTGAGGCTATGGAACTCTCTGCCCCAGGAAGTGGTGATGGTGGATTCATTGAACAAGTTCAAAGAAGGCCTGGATGCCTTTCTCGAACAGAACAACAATACGGGTTATGGGTTCTAGATTTTAAGGGCACGTTGATCCAGGGTTTTATATGGATTGCCAGATTGGAGCCGAGAAGGAATTTTTTCCCATGAAATGGGGCAATTGGCATAAGCTTCATGGGTTTTTTTTTTTGCCTTCCTCTGGATCAACACTGTAGGGGACTGTAAGGTTATAGGTTGGACTTGATGGACTGATGTCTTCATCCAACCTCATCTACTATGTAACTATGTATATACACTCCTCCAGGTGCCCACAGTATAATGTTTCAAACAAAAAAGAACTAGTAGTCACCTTGCCCCGTTCCTGTACTTCATGAAGCAACTGGATGCGATGTAAGTGATGTCAGTACATTGCACCTATTGCTCCCAAAACACCGGGAACAGAGAAAAGGGCTGAATGGTGAAGCAGGGAGCGTTGTGTCCTAAAGTCAGGACATACCTTCTACTGACAAGGGCAGCAAAACAGAACTCAGATTCTGGGACTGTCCTTCTGAATCTGGGACAGTAGGGAGGTATGCTCTAGTGCAGTGATGGCTAACCTTTTAAACTCGATGTGTCAAAATTTCGTGAAAAAAAACCTAGCTTAACTCGGGTGGCATGTCACATCTAGAAATATCCATAATTTTGTGATATTTGTAGCTCTAGTAAAAAAAAAAAATTATATTTTTGATATATGTATTTGTATTATATGTATTTATGGCCCATCACAGTACTGTATATGATCCCCTTTTTCTGGACCATCACACAGTATATGATCCCCTTTTTCTGGCCAATAACACGGTATATGGCCCCCTTTTTCTGTCCCATCACATGGTATATGACCCCCTTTTTCTGGCCCATCACACGGTATATGACCCCCTTGTCCAGGCCCATCGCACAGTATATGACCCCTTTTCCTGTCCCATCACACAGTATATGACCCACTTTTTCTGGCCCATCACACAGTATATGACCCACTTTTTCTGGCCCATCACACGATATATGACCCCCTTGTCCAGGCCCATCACACGGTACATGACCCCCCTTGTCCAGGCCCATCACACAGTATATGATCCCCTTTTCCTGTCCCATCACACAGTATATGACCCACTTTTTCTGGCCAATCACACAGTATATGACCCCCTTTTTCTGGCCCATCACACGGTATATGACCCCCTTGTCCAGGCCCATCACACAGTATACAGTGGGTACGGAAAGTATTCAGACCCCTTTAAATTTTTCCCTCTTTGTTTCATTGCAGCCATTTGCTAAAAGCAAAAAAGTTCATTTTATTTCTCATTAATGTACACTCAGCCCCCTATCTTGACAAAAAAAAACAAAACAGAAATGTAGATATTTTTGCAAATTTATTAAAAAACTGAAATATCACATGGTCATAAGTATTCAAACCCTTTGCTATGACACTCATATTTAACTCATATGCTGTCCATTTCCTTTTGATCCTCCTTGAGATGGTTCTACTCCTTCATTGGAGTCCAGCTGTGTTTAATTAAACTGATTGGACTTGATTAGGAAAGGCACACACCTGTCTATATAAGACCTCACAGCTCGCAGTGCATGTCAGGGCAAATGAGAATCATGAGGTGAAAGGAACTGCCCAAGGAGCTCAGAGACAGAATTGTGGCAAGGCACAGATCTGGCCAAGGTTACAAAAGAATTTCTGCAGCACTCAAGGTTCCTAAGAGCACATAATCCTTAAATGGAAGAAGTTTGGGATGACCAGAACTCATCCTAGACATGGCCGTCCAGCCAAACTGAGCAATCGTGGGAGAAGAGCCTTGGTGAGAGAAGTAAAGAAGAACCCAAAGATCAGTGTGGCTGAGCTCCAGAGATGCAGTAGGGAGATGGGAAAAAGTTCCACAAAGTCAACTATCACTGCAGCCCTCCACCATCGGGGCTTTATGGCAGAGTGGCCCGAAGGAAGTCTCTCCTCAGTGCAAGACATATGAAAGCCCACATAGAATTTGCCAAAAAACACATGAAGGACTCCCAGACTATGAGAAATAGAATTCTCTGTTCAGATGAGACGAAGATTGAACTTTTTGGCGTTAATTCTAAGTGGTATGTGAGGAGAAAAACAGGCACTGCTCATCACCTGCCCAATACAATCCCAACAGTGAAACATGGTGGTGGCAGCATCATGCTATGGGGGTGTTTTTCAGCTGCAGGGACAGGACGACTGGTTGCAATTGAAGGAAAGATCAATGTGGCCAAGTACAGAGATATCCTGGAAGAAAACCTCTTCCAGAGTGCTCTGGACCTCAGACTGGGCCGAAGGTTCACCTTCCAACAAGACAATGACCCTAAGCACACAGCTAAAATAACAAAGGAGTGGCTTCGGAACAACTCTGTGACCATTCTTGACTGGCCCAGCCAGAGCCCTGACCTCAACCCAACTGAGCATCTCTGGAGAGACCTGAAAATGGCTGTCCACCAATGTTCACCATCCAACCTGACAGAACTGGAGAGGATCTGCAAGGAAGAATGGCAGATAATCCCCAAATCCAGATGTGAAAAACTTGTTGCATCATTCCCAAGAAGACTCATGGCTGTACTAGCTTAAAAGGGGGCTTCTACTCAATACTGAGCAAAGGGTCTGAATACTTATGACCATGCGATATTCAGTTTTTCTTTTTTAATAAATTTGCAAAAATATCTACATTTCTGTTTTTTTTCTGTCAAGATGGGGTGCTGAGTGCACATTAATGAGAAATAAAATGAACTTTTTTGCTTTTAGCAAATGGCTGCAATGAAACAAAGAGTGAAAAATTTAAAGGGGTCTGAATACTTTCCGTACCCACTGTAAGATCCCCTTTTTCTGGCCAATCACATAGTATATAACTCTTTTTTTTGCTCCCCACAGTATATGAAACCCTTTTTGATCCCCCTATTCATGGCTCCCACACAGTTTATGACACCCTTTTATACACCCCACACAGTATATGACCCCCTTTTTTAAAGCCCACCCACAGTATATGACCCCCCTGTTATCCTCCACCCCCACACAGAGTAGTGGCCAATACTTTTTACTCACATGTCCACGCTCCAGTCCTGGCCACCCTCTGCTGTCGCCTCCAGGGTGCGCTATTGCCATTGCTGAAGAAGGCCAAGTCGCTGTACGTAGCATCCCGGCATTCTATTCTTTAGCATCCTGACATCAGTGTAGCGCTGCCTAGAGGAGGCAGTGGAGGGAGGCCAGGACAGGAGCGTGGACAGGTGAGTAAAAAGTATCGGCAGCTGCTTATTGCAACACAATAAGTAGCTGCCAATGCGCGTCACCCAAAATGTCTTGGCGTGTCACCTGTGACACGAGGATCATAGGTTCGCCATCACTGCTCTAGTGGCTTTTAAGCTACAATTCCTAGCATGTCTACTGTGTTCACCTTTAAGTACTGGGTAGAGGGAGCCTTTACTTAAAGTAGGTTTTCCAATATATACAATTATCCCCTATCCACAGGATAACAAATAAATGTCCGGATGCTGGAACCTCAAGTGATAAGGAGAATGGGGGACCACAAATAAATGGAGTGCTGGTGGACATTCTCAGCCAGTGCTGTATTAACATTTCAGGGACTTTTGAGTCAGCAATCTCTAGAAGTCCAATAGAAGTGAATGGAGCAGCTGTCGAGCATATGTACCATCACTCCATTAACATGGAGCACTCTGGGACACTTGTGAACCCCTGTTCCTGTGATTGCTGGGGGTCCCAATGGTTGGACCCTAGCAATGAGACTTTTATTCCATATCTTATGCATAGGGCATAAATGTCATTAGTGGGGAAACCCCTTTAGTGTAATGACTCGAGCACTGGACAAACACATGACAGCAAAGTTACACTGTTACCATATTGTTCCACAGTCCTTTCGCCATTTGTTCATAACCTTTGACAGTGAGATGAAAACAATCTGGAGTAATATACGAATAGTCAATAAAACAGTCCTATAAAACATAAGAGAGAGAATGATATGAAATGTCCACAGAATCACCCATTACTGATGCTATCATACCGCTACCATTACAGCACATATCCATCATGTCTTGTCTTCATTATATCTTGTCTTTAATGTTAATTTTAATGATAATTTCTGAATAGTGTCACAGGTGCAATTCAGGGATCATCCACCAGGGGCACCTCCTCACATACTTCATTGTACCAGCAGCCAGCCTGCTAATGCTGAATACTGATGAGAGGACTGAATGCTCTAAAGTTAGATTAGTAATTCTCTTACATTGCCCTAAGGTTAGATGACCAGTAACCCTCATAGCCTGCAGCTACAATGCACCTTTGTTACTGATAAGAATCACAGGTTTTTACCATTTACATTTTTTTTTTTTTTTTGCGTGTGTCTCCTACCACAATTCCAGATATTGCAAGAAAAACTGGACTGTCCACAATTACAATATGGACAGGGACATCTCTCCTTGAGGAGAGCACCAGTTAAGGTGTGTAGAGTTTTGAGTTGCCTTTCGCCCTCTACTAAGCATCTACATATCACAAGGCATTATGGGAAAGGAGCTGGGAGCTCATGCGCCCTCTGTTGGATGTAACAGATCCTCAGTTTGCTTTTGACTCACCAAGTCTTGAGACAGCAAAAGGGATTTTAGTCAAGCCAGTTTCACTTATCTGCATACAGTGCTGTTTCGGGATTTTTGTCCCTCATCAGTGCAGAGCAAAGTGTACTGGCTGGCTTTGTGGGAGGCAATGAGTGGGTTATGGACAGGGACATCTCTCCTTGAGGAGAGCACCAGTTAAGGTGTGTAGAGTTCTGAGTTGCCTTTCGCCCTCTACTAAGCATCTACATATCACAAGGCATTATGGGAAAGGAGCTGGGAGCTCATGCGCCCTCTGTTGGATGTAACAGATCCTCAGTTTGCTTTTGACTCTCCGAGTCTTGAGACAGCAAAAGGGATTTTAGTCAAGCCAGTTTCACTTATCTGCATACAGCGCCATTTCGGGATTTTTGTCCCTCATCAGTGCAGAGCAAAGTGTACTGGCTGGCTTTGTGGGAGGCAATGAGTGGGTTATGGACAGGGACATCTCTCCTTGAGGAGAGCACCAGTTAAGGTGTGTAGAGTTTTGAGTTGCCTTTCGCCCTCTACTTAGGGGGCGAAATTACAATAAACACTGTCATTCACACAACCAGGGCAGTAGAGGAAGTCCACAAATATAACTTGACTTACAGATTCCTTTCAGGTTCTGTTGAAAGCTGGGTGATGACAGCCATGAGGGGTTGTTTTCCACTATCTACTAAACCAGAGACTTCCTCAGGTTCATTTGTTGTTTTGGGGGTTTATCACGCTTTAAATTCCCAATGAGGACTTTTTTCTTTGCAACTCATTAACCGCAAAGAAAACCACAAATGCATATTTGCCACCACTCTGAAGATACAAGTTTGCTGGAAAGGGCTCAGCCATACAGAGATGATCATCATTTTAACCATAAACCAACAAACCTCCTGTAACCTTGCACTTTCCCTTGTACAGGCGTCAGTCACTCACCTGGTCCACGGCTGGTTCAATGTCCTTCATAAATGGCTGCAGAACCACAGCAAAGTCTTTCTTTGTATCGTATCTTCCAGATGTCTGGATAAGCTGCTCCAGTCGCTCCTAGTGGTAGAGGAGACACATAAAGATGCCGTCTATCTAGAAATACCCACAAGACTGAACCTCTATTTGTACAGTGGACTAGTGGGGTGGGGATAATCCTGAGCATGGATGTGATCAAAAGACTAAGACTTATTGTGGTCATAAATCTATTGCCTATAGAACGTGAACAAAGATCAGCAACCAAAGGCCACCATGTAATCAGGACTTCATTCCAGCCCCTGTTATGGACTGTTTCTGAGCACTGACCACATGTCTAGAAATACTGGTCACGGTTGCTTTGATCTATAGGAGAAATAAAAGGAAGGGGAAATCTTCACCTGGAACTGGTGGTTCACTTCCAGAATCTCAAGAAGTTCTGGGGAATTTTCTGCAGGTTGTATCACGCAGGAGCAGAAGAACCTACAGAAGAAAGCAGAAAATGTCATGGAGAAAAAGAAAAGCATCTGCAGCCTCAAGGGTGGACAATAAAGGTATGACAGTATTACGGGCACAACCTGACAGAAGAGTGACTGGCACACACATACGGTGGCACCTTCATATGGCGTGTTTCATCCAGCAGAATCATCACAGTGCAGGTAATTTCAGCCATAGCATAGGTCAGACATAACCAGGAGATACTCTGAAGGTAATCAGCGCTGCTCTAGAATGTGGAGGACTACAAGTCTTAGGCTAGGTTCACACCTGCGCCCGGTCTCCGCTCGGGGATTCTGTTCTCCATTCTGCATTTTTCGAACGGAAACCCGGCAGACCCCTTTATAGTCTACGAATGGAAACCCGAACGCAGGTGTGAACCTAGTGTCAGTATGTCCAGGTTGTTGTGACACAATGAGACTTGTAGTTTCCTCTATATAAGAGTCACAAGATGTCTATTACTACAGAACACAGTCCTACTACATAATGAACAATGACATCCTCACCTCTGCAGGATGCAGCCCAGACTGTGATCATTCACCTTCCGAAGATGATTGATGTGGAAGAGCTGAACCACATTAACAATAGATCTAGGAAGCTGTGAAGAAAATACACTGGGCTGAGCCGTGATACATCATACCTAGTAAATCTGTATAAACCCAAATAGGACAGCATCACAAAAGATGAATTTAGATACAAAGGCTCAGTAGACAGTATCTCACATGAGAGAAATAGATACAAAGTTCAGAAGGCAGTATCACAAATGATAAGATTAGATACACATCTCAGTATTACATTTCAAAGGATAAGATATAGGAGCTCAGTAGACAGTATCACATATGACAAGGTTAGATACAGAGGTTTAGCAGAGAGTAACATATACATGATAGTATCAAATACAGCAGCTTATCAGATAGTATATGACAAGGTTAGATACAGAGGTTTAGCAGAGAGTAACATATACATGATAGTATCAAATATAGCAGCTTATCAGATAGTATATGACAAGGTTATATACAGAGGTTTAGAAGAGAGTAACATATACATGATAGTATCAAATACAGCAGCTAATCAGATAGTATCACTATCTTGCAAAACTAGATACAGACAGTATAAACATGAGTGGCTTAGATTTTTTTTTTTTTTTAGTTCAGCAGACATGCTGAGGGACTGAGTGAGGATCAGTATGAGTCAAGAGATATAAGTAAGGAAAATAAAGAAATAAACAAAGTGTACCTCTTCCTTCAGCATATCCAGAGACTCGGTCATGTACTGGATGAAACTTTCTGCAGAGAATAGGGTCTGAAAGAAACAGGGACAACAGTATTTTATTACTCATCTGTGTTAGGTATGGACTTTTATACAAATGTCTACAGTCTGAGAAATACGGTTCATGTGTAACTGACTGTGTCTTCTGTGAACTGCATTTACAGTACCATGCTGATTTATGTTGCTGCAAGCTCCAGAACTACCACATGATGCTGTAAGTACAGGACAGTGGAGCTAAGGTAATTCTGAAGCATATAGCATCATAAATCAGTACATGATTCTGTAAGTTCAGTTCACAAGAGCCACACTCATGCTGAGAAATACAGGCTGACGCACAGACTTTTGTGTTTAAGGTCCCCAAATTGAGATTACACTTGGAGTTTGCCTTACATCAATACACTATACCCTCTTGTCAGCTCATATATAATGTATTACGTGAGATTCTTTACCATCAGGATCATAATTTTCAAAATCTCTATTTGCTGCCTTTACATGGGAACATTCTTGCATAGAGTCTGAAAACCCAGACCTTGTCCTGTTCACAGTCAGCAGCAACACATATCTTTCCCCTGCCTTGAAGGGTTGTTAAACATTTTTGCAAATCTAAATTTATCTATATATAAAAAGAGATTAGAACTAGGATCAATCTCCATAAGAGCACGATCCGTAAAAAGAGGTTAGAACTTCCGGTCTCTAGACATTTTTGTGAAAAATGACATACAGTGGATGAGTTACGTTTCAGGGTGTTGGATCATATTCCGCAGAGACGTAGAGGTGGGGATCGTCAACGTGAACTGAAACGTAGGGAGCTAAAATGGATCTATATGCTAAATACCCTGCAACCTATGGGCTTGAATGTTGACTTCAAGGTACAAGCCCATATGTAGAGTATTGTTAAAAATTAGTATTCCCCTTTAAACTTTAGACTGTTTCTTGAGTAAATTTTGTTACTAATTTTTAATTCTTGTTTTGTTTGTTTTTTAGTTGGGTGTATCAAGTTTGGTGGATGTATATGTCCTGCTCAGTATCATGATGCCTGTAAATTAAAAGGAAAAAGAAAATAGATCCCCGTTGTGTCGCTAGTACCACATGGAGAATGGGCGCCATATGGACAACTATTTTTGTATTAGAATATAGATTTCATCAATAAAGAATATATTTGCCTATATATTGATGTGATTTTTCTAACAAAATTAGGGGGGATGGTTTGGATTTTGTGCGGTTAGGTCTGAGTGCAGACAGGCCTGTTTTTGGGTGTATTTTTGGTATACTTGAGCATAGTTATTTACCTACCTTTTTCTGCCCCTTCTGTCCCCTTAATTTTGTGATATGGATTTCCTTATTGGGATGGAAAATGATTAAAATATTTATAAAATGGCAAGGAGTAAAAAAAATAAAATAAAATATATATATATATTTTTTTCTGCTATAGTATATCAATTTTGGTATAGCTATATATGGGATCTTCAATTTTTCTATTTTATGGAAGCTTCTAATATATTTCTCCGTTTGGATCTAATATGACATAAGTTAAAGTGTTTTAGATAGTGGTGGCTTTCCACTGTGGTATAAATCTATGATGTAGACATAGGTGGGGCATCTGTTAGGTTTGTGCATTGACTCAGGTGATTAATGTAGTCATATGAGTTTTTTTTTTTTTTTTTTTGGCACGCCAGCTTAACATGCAGTAACTGAGCAGGACATTATATATCTGTTGGTAGATAATATGGTGGTTATAGCCATGGTTTGATGCACTATATTATGTATGTTTATATTTATATCTTAATTTATGTAGTTTTAATGAGTATATATGCATAGAATTTGATGTTTATAGGAAACTAATGATTGGTTCTTTGTTACAAGGGCGGGGATTAGTGGTTTCTTGTATAAATTGCACTGAAGTAGATGTGTTTATTTGCACTTGAGAAAGGTTCCTGTGAGAACCGATACGTGGTGTATTGCTTTTCCATTAAAAGGACATTTTCCATCTTTATAAGTTGCTGGCAGACTGGATTGTTTTTTCTAATAGGAACCCTTCTAGCAGGAGAGGGGTTTCTGCCGTGCAATTTATGGGACGATACCCAGATTTGCTGGTGCTGCTACAAATGCTTTTTTGAGTTATATATATATATATATATATATATATATATATATATATATATATATGTATATATGTACAGTCATGGCCAAAAGTTTTGAGAATGATACAAATATTAATTTTTACAAAGTCTACTGCTTCAGTTTTTCTAATGGCAATTTGCATATACTCCAGAATGTTATAAAGAGTGATCAGCTTAACAGCAATTACTTGCAAAGTCAATATTTGCCTAGAAAATGAACTTTATCCCCCAAAACACATTTCAACATTATTGCAGCCCTGCCTTAAAAGGACCACCTAACATCGTTTCAGTGATTGCTCCATTAACACAGGTGTGGGTGTTGATGAGGACAGGGCTGGAGATCAATCTGTCATGATTAAGTAAGAATGACACCACTGGACACTTTAAAAGGAGGCTGGTGCTTGCCATCATTGTTTCTCTTCTGTTAACCATGGTTATCTCTAAAGAAACACGTGCAGTCATCATTGCACTGCACAAAAATGGCCTAACTGGGAAGAGTATTGCAGCTAGAAAGATTGCACCTCAGTCAACAATCTATCGCATCATCAAGAACTTCAAGGAGAGAGGTTCCATTGGTGCCAAAAAGGCTCCAGGGCGCCCAAGAAAGACCAGCAAGCGGCAGGACCGTCTCTTAAAAGTGTTTCAGCTGCGGGATCGGGCTACCAGCAGTGCAGAGCTTGCTGAGGAATGGCAGCAGGCAGGTGTGAGTGCATCTGCACGCACTGTGAGGCGGAAACTCTTGGAGCAAGGCCTGGTCTCAAGGAGGGCAGCAAAGAAGCCACTTCTCTCCAGAAAAAACATCAGGGACAGACTGATATTCTGCAAAAGGTACAGGGAGTGGACTGCTGAGGACTGGGGTAAAGTCATTTTCTCTGATGAATCCCCTTTTCGATTGTTTGGAACATCTGGAAAACAGCTTATTCGGAGAAGAAGAGGTGAGCGCTACCACCAGTCTTGTCTCATGCCAACTGTAAAGCATCCTGAAACCATTCATGTGTGGGGTTGCTTCTCAGCCAAGGGAATCGGCTCTCTCACAGTCTTGCCTAAAAACACAGCCATGAATAAAGAATGGTACCAGAATGTCCTCCAAGAGCAACTTCTCCCAACCGTCCAAGAGCAGTTTGGCGCTCAACAATGCCTTTTCCAGCATGATGGAGCACCTTGCCATAAAGCAAAGGTGATAACTAAATGGCTCAGGGAACAAAACATAGAGATTTTGGGTCCATGGCCTGGAAACTCCCCAGATCTTAATCCCATTGAGAACTTGTGGTCAATCATCAAGAGACGGGTGGACAAACAAAAACCAACAAATTCAGACAAAATTAAAGCATTGATTCTGCAAGAATGGACTGCTATCAGTCAGGATTTGGTCCAGAAGTTGATTGAGAGCATGCCAGGGAGAATTGCAGAGATCCTGAAGAAGAAGGGTCAACACTGCTAATATTGACTTGCTGCATTAACTCATTCTAACTGTCAATATAAGCTTCTGTTACTCATAATATGAATGCAATTATATTTCTGTATGTGATAAAAACATCTGACAAACACACATAAAAACCAGAGGGCAGCAGATCATGTGAAAATATAATATTTGTGTCATTCTCAAAACTTTTGGCCATGACTGTATGTTATAGGAGTGTCTCTGCACCCTTGTTAGCTACCATTATTAAAGTCATCCCTAATCTGGCAAAGAACCATCTGCACAATCTAGAGAAGGAAAGAGCTGTAGGTAACAAGAGGTTAGCCTGCCATGCACCTTGTCTTTGCAGTAGTCACACAGGTCATTAGCACCGATGAATATGGTGATTACTTTCCAGTCATCCTGGAAGCTGATCCCCTGAGAAGAGACAGAGAAATCATGATCAGAGCCTTTTCCCAAAAAGCTTGGAGAAAGACTACTGGGAGGGCAGAGATTTACCGGCAAAGTCTTCAGAGTGTCGATCAGACGCCTCACCTGCTCTGGCAGCTCACTGGAACAGAAAATGTTAGATTGAGCACTGCAGGACTATACGGAGAGAATAACCCCACATTCACATTGGCCGGATTTACTGGCCTGAATAGTATGGCAGGAGAGAGACTCCTAGCATAATAGTTATGTATAATACTAGGAGTCCCCTGCCTCCCAGTGACATACTGTCCTGTACTATAATCACTCACAGCATAGCACTGCTTATTTATGAAGATCATACAAAGAAATCATCCTACATCCTACACATTAATTCACACCCTTCAATGTGTGCAAGCACCAAATTTATGAATACACAAGAGATATATAATCAGAAGGGGACAGTATGTCGCTGTGACTCCTAGTATCATAGATAATTATTGTGCTAGGAATCCCTCTCCAGGCATACTGTTTTTTTTCCCAACATATTCCACCTAGACAATCCTCTGTGACCAAAACATAGCAGCAGATAGCTCAGTCCTGATAATTTGTTACAATGTAGAGTGCCTTTTTTGCACCTGTTTATTGGACTTATTGGGATGTATTTTATAGCAATGTATTAGCTTTGTACGATTTGTATACTTGCTGCATTAATTGTAAAATAGCACATTGCATGCTCTACCTGGGGCTGGCCATGACCTTGTGCCCTCCAATATTTGTATTGTTTTTAATTGCAAAAATACAACAAATGGACAAATACCCATATGTATACACCATTAAACAAAGGTGCTATGGTGATATAAACATTAAAGATACAGAAACCAAGCACCAAACAAATAAAACATGAAAATCTATAATTTATTGAAATATATTGATAAAATTACAAAACGATATTGCCTCAGTACAAACAACAAGACCACATGAAATAACAAACATTCCCACCCTCCTCTAAATTTAGAGCAGCAAAAATACATATAAGTTAATGTCAATTAACACCCCCCAGATGAAGCATTAGGCGAAACGCGCGTCAGGGCACATCCTTTTCTCTTCTCCTCTCCCATGTGCTGCTATTTTCTTGTTCATGTAAGTTCTGCTTTCATATATGCTTAATAATTGTATTGCATTATGCAAATCATACTGATTTATATGTGAAGCCAGTCAGTGGAATCTAGAAAATGGCAGGAAAACTTTATAGTAGTTGGTGAGATCTATTCAAATCTGTATGTGCATACTGTGTGTGGAACCTACATACCATGGATATCACTAAAAATAATAATGCCTACCAAATGATAGATCCACTGCCATCACCCCACACGTATCACCTGCTGAGGAAGCCTGTTTAGCAGGCGATACGCATGGGGTGATGGTGGTGGATCTATCATTTGGTAGGCATTATTATTTTTAGTGATATCCATGGTATGTAGGTCTTCTCTATAGTGACTTATATTATGATTTATATTGGCTTTGTTGTATGAGCTGTCTTTATACTGTATATTTTCACATGATATATATATATATATATATATATATATTGATCACAAATCACGTGGTAACTTGTATCAGTATTATTTATTCATTGTTTTCCTTTCTTATATTTCACAGATGGCAATTGTTTGCATAGATTGTAGGGTTGTATTGGCAGGGTCAGCTTCATAGATTACATATTCCACACACAGTGTGCACATACAGATTTGAATAGACCTCACCAACTACTACAAAGTTTTCCTGCCATTTTCTAGATTCCACTGACTGGCTTTCTTTTAATTGTTTTTAAACTTATTTACTGCCCAATAAAGATTTGGTATATTTTTGATACATAACTGGGTTGAGTGCCTTCTTTTTAGCCATGTTATTTCATGTGGTCTTCTTGTTTGTACTGCGTCAATATCTTTTTGTCATTTTATCAATATATTCCAATAAATTATAGATTTTAATGTTTTATTTGTGTGGTACTTGGTTTCTGTATCTTTATTGTTTTTAATTGGATGAATTGCTGGCTGTGCTTATCTATGTTAAAGATTTTTGTATTTTTCTATGCTATATGATATTTACTGTTTATTTTATGTTGGGGGTACATTTGTAGGTTTTCTTATGAAATGATTGATGTGCCCTGTTAAGCAGTGGGATATTTCTGGGAAACTGTAGGCTCATTATACATTGCAACAAACCATCAACTCTAAAAAGTACTAATTCTGTGCAGATTTTCAGACACTGGATGTAAATAGATGGGAATTGAGATAATCACCCTGAGAACAAGATGGCTGTACCTACTATACTAGGAGAAGAACCTCATTTGACATCACTTACATCTCACATGTTGCTTCCTGAAGCCTCCTGGACCAAAGATGGGAGAGAACAGGGGAACAGGGAAAGGTTTTTTCTTTGTTTGATATAGTGGGACCAACTGAAGCTATGAATGCAAACTGGGAGGGGGGGGGGGCATGAAACTGTGGGGAAAACCAGGAGTGGGACTTGAAGCTGTGGGGACAACCTGTGGGGAGACATTATAATATAATGTCTGAAGGCACACTGCGATGGAACAGGTTAATATCTGAGGGGCCATGGGGGAGTGGGGATAGGTTCATGCGTGGTGCATGCATGGGCATTTGACTGTGTGATGGGCCACTAAAGGGCATTATATTGTATGGGGCCACTAGGGAGGCATTATACTGTGTGAGAGCAACAAAGGGGCAGTATACTATGTGGGGGCCACTGAGGGGGCATTATAATTTGTGCGAGTCAGGTATATCTAAGTGGTGATGATGAGAGGAGCCCACTTATGAAACCTTTGCACTGGGCCCGCAATGTGTTAAAATGGCCCTGGTTCCAGCTGTTGTTCCCTCCTGCTCTTCATAGTGAATGACACAGTGAAAGTGTCCCACTTGCTCCTCATAGTAAATGAGACAGCACCCCTTCCTGCACTTACAAGGTATTGGCTCCTGTCACTGCAAGGTTCAGTCCTGCATCCTCCAGGGGAGCTGGTTTGTAGCTCAATGTGCTCCTCTTTGCAAATCCAACGACATGAGGGTTAAACATTTTGAGAATATCTACAAAATACAGGATAAAGTGTCAGGGCTGTCTGATTGTGTTTATGAGCAAGGCATTTTACCTGTCCTGGAAAATCACAAATCTGCAAAAATTGGTGATGCTTGGAATTTGAGGCAGGAGCAATGGTGGGTAAGGTGTAAGGAGTGTACTTACTGGGTAATGTAATAAGGTCAGACAGGTTGCTGTATCCTCCGATACTACATGAAAGATGACAGAGTTACTATGACAACAAGACACTTGACATTATTATAAATGTAACAATTAATAGGAACATCTGCATAAGGAGTAATACACTCCAAGGGTAATCCTATTACTATATGGGACAGTAAACTCGGGTGAAGCTATAGGAGGTACGGATATAGCAGTCACACCCAAGCCCCATGGCATAAGTGGGCCCAAAGGTTGCTCTGCCACATAAGAAGACACAAATATTATACATAGCACATGGTACAGATTTTTACATTTTACATAAACATTTAACATTCCCTTCCTTTAAATAGGACCTTTCACCAACTCCTCCAATCCCAGCTCTTTGCATCCTTCAACAGGCACCATGTCACTGATTCTGGCACAGTTGGAATTTTTTTTTGTGGAACCTATTAACCTCCTCCTGTGCTGAGCTGTACTATTACTTTGCACTGAGCATATAGTTAATGCTCAGTGCCATAATAGTATGGTTCATCAATATACAGGTGTATCTCAATAAATTAGAATATTTTTGAAACGTTCATACATTTCAGTAATTCAGTAATGCAATCCATAATCAGCGTCTTCCATGATTGTGTGTCCTACTGAAACAGACTGAGGGAACATTTTAAGGCTTAGGAAACCTTGGTAGGTGAAACACTGAATTTACAATACTGAACTTTTTTACAATATTCTAATTTTCTTAGATTTTGGTTTTCATTACCAGTAATCCATAATCAACATTTACAGAAATAAAACACTTGAAATAGAACACTCTGTGTGTAAAGAATCTAGAAAATATAGGAGGTCACTTTTTTAATTTAATTACTGAAAGAAATAAACGTTCAAAGATATTCTAATTTATTGAGATGCGCCTGTATCTGATGCAGAAGCTGTGCCTACTACATCACTTCCAAGGACCCAGGACTACCTCCCACAGATTAACCCATCAGATGCCGTGATCGATAGCGATCACAGCATCTGGTTGGATTGGGGGCTGACCCTTGTGTCATCCCCTAAGGCCCCACGAGATGAGATTGTGGAGTTCCCAGTGGCTGTTATACCAGCAAGGAAGCCTCCTAACTGCCATGAATAGATGTCTGTTAGGCCATAGCCTAATACACATAAACAATAATTTACCCAATGATCCCAGGTTCAAATCGCCTTGTGGGACTCTAAAAATTGTAAAAAAAAATTGAAAAAAAAAAAGTATATAAAAAAAAAAAAATGAATGAAAAATTCTTTCCCATGAAAAAAAAAAAGTAAACAAAAACACTAAACAAACATATTAGTTATTGCTGTGTACATATAAGTCTGAACTTTCCAAAAATAAAATTATTTATTCTATATGGTGAATTCTGTAAAAACAAAACAAAAAAATACCACAATGTGCAAATTAATGTGTTTTGGTCACTTCGTCTTCCTAAAAAAAGCAATAATCAAATCAAAAATCAAATTATCAAAAACTTACCAGAAAATGGTACCAATAAAAACCCAAATATGTCCTGCAAAAAAAATAGAACCCTCACATAGCTCTGTCAACAAAAAAGTACAAAGTTATGGGCACTGTCAGAGGACAGTGTCCACATTTTTTAAAAAATAGCATTTTTTTTCACATGGACTCCCCAACAACATTAATGAAAGCTGATCAAAACATTATATATGCCTTAAAGAGGCTGTCCAGGATAAAAAAAATCCTATTAGGCCAGGGAAGGTGAAAAAGATTAAAAAAAAAAAAAAAAAAACACACTCAAACCTGCCCCCAGTGTTCCAGTGTCTCATAGCGTGGTCCGGTCCTTCTGCTCCGCTATCTGGTTTTGCAGGAAGTCCCCGCCACACTGTGACGTCAAGGGTCCCTTTCCTTAAGGCCGCTGATTGGCCCCAGTAGTCACATGGCCGCTGAGACCAATCAGAGGCCTAAAGAAGGGACCCGGGATTGGCCTCAGCGGTCACATGCGGTGGGGACTTCCGCCGGAAGAAAACACCGGAGCACCAGGGACAGGAGAGTATGTTTTTTTTGTTATTTTTTCACCTCTCCTGGCCTAATTTAAAAAAAAAATATCCTGGACAACCACTTTAAAAAAAAATAGGGTAAAGAATGGAAAGAGTTGGAATTGGAAGAGGTGGTGAAAAGTCCTCTTTTAAGGAGTATTCCCATGAACGTAACCATGTTTAACATTGTAGATAATTGAAAGATTCTATCATTAGATTTTTCTAGTTTTAACTGACACCACATGGGAATAGTCTTTATACAGGCTATTCATCTCCTACATTTATTTCCACTGTCCTTGCCGCCATTTTCACGTTATTCCGGGTTTTCGGTTTATGCAAATCAAGCTCAGAGAGCACAGCTTCGTTACAACCCGTAACACTGCCTATTTGTATTTTTCAGCATGCCTCCTGCTTCTTTTGTCCGGCCTGACGAGTGAAGAGGACGGACAAAAGAAGCAGGGGGCGTGCTGAAAAATACACATAGGCAGCGTTGCCGCTTGTGATGAGCTCTGAGCACAGACGGAACGCTCTTTGCTCTCTGAGCTTCATTTGCATAAACCGAAAACCGGGAATAACGTGAAAACGGCAGCTAGGACAGTGGAAATAAAGGTAGGAGCTGAATAGCCTTTATAAAGGCTATTCTTACTTGGTGTCAGTTAAAACTAGAAAAATCCAATGATAGAATCCCTTTAAACATTTTTGCAAATATAAACAACAGACTGTCACCACTAAAATGGTTAGAGAAAATCTCTAGAAATCTATAAAACATTTAATTAGTTATATTTGCAAAAATGTTTAACTTTTAATTATCTACAATTCTAAATATGGTTATATTCCTGGGGAAAACCCTTTAAGTTCCCAAAATGATAGACAGAGAATGATTCCCCGCTCTGATTTGGCTCCACCAACCTCCAGGAGAGCTGACGATATTCTGTTGGGATCTGTAATACGTTTGTTGCATTTGCACCAATTGCCGCCTGCAATAACAATAAGACAAGTTGAGAAGGTCCAGAACATAAGTAGTATCCCCCTCCCTGTATGCAATGCCCTGTGCTGTCGTACCGTCAAGGAGTCACCTAGGACTGCCACAATCTTCACGTCTGCGGGTCTCACGTGGTCAGCTTGTGAGAAGAGAAGTAATAGCGTTACTGTACATGGGCAGATTTCTGGTCTACAGTAAATGGGACAGATTAAATAAACTGCAGTGGTATATCAGCAGTCTTATCTTACCTCACTATGGAGGTGGCACTAACCTGTGGTAGGGGGTTCATTGGAGGGGGACATGTCTTGGCAATCAAAGCTTCTGCCACCATGTATCCACCCTGTGTACTTTTCAGGAAATTGCTGTAAATCATAAGACAACAGAGAGGTGACTGATGCACTGGACTATGATGAAAAACTGGTTACATATCTTCTAAAAAATAAAGCTTAATAATTGTACAATAAAAGTTCTGTAAATTTCTAATAGACCATGTGTTACCATTCCTCTCTGCTGTCAAAGGAAAGGAGTGATGCTTACATCCTGACTTTTTGCTTTTAACATATGAGGGTTTCTTAGACTGTTACAGTGTAGACAAAGGTTAAGCCTGGTTGCACACGACCGGGTGCTTACCGCTGGCTGTGAATGAACGGCACGGCTGGCACATGGATGTCAATGAATAGGAGCCACGGACGCATAGCCGCAAAATTGGACAGGAATAGGACCTGTTCCATATTTTGCAGCCCGCACACGGGACCATGGAATTCACAGTCATGTGCATGTTCCCACAGAAATGAATGGGTCCGTGTGTTATCTGGTAAAAACCCGGATAGCAGACTGATCTTGCACACGGTCGTCTGCAAGGGGCTTAACACTCACATTAAAATGCTCACTTTGGGCCAGCTCACATGTCAGAACTTGGCGCCAATTTTGAGGTGGATTCAGACCTGATTCTGGTTCCCATTGTATTCAATGGAAGCAAAAGATCGTAGCAGGACTCTGAAAAAATAAGTAGAAGTGTGGAAATGAAAGAGGAGTTTGACGCTGTAGTCTGCCTCAAATATCTCCTTCATTTCTGCCATGTGAATATATCCTAACCTTTCAACAAATGTTTCAATACTACAAGTGAATATAACAAACTTTGTAATATATCTTATCAGTGAACAATGCCTCTCCACTTATCAGGTGCTTTTCCTATCTTTCCCCTCCCAAATTGCTCGATCGCAATGTTTAAAGGCATATTCCCATCTCAAGGATCCTATCTATACTGGTAGCTTATGTAAATTGAAGACTTTTCGTAAATATATTGCTTTAGCAATGCTGCTTTGTTTTCCTTCTATGTGAAATTATTCCTCCTATTGTTGACACAGTATTTCCATAGCACCGAAACTGTGTGGTAGGACAAGTGATGTCACTCACTGCTCTCACTGTTATGTACAGCTCTGCCTGCAGGACAATCAGTTCAGCTAATTGCAGTTTTCTGATAAAGCCTTGTCTTGTTATCTCTCTATGTAAAAACACAGATAACACTGAGTCCGTTCTCTAGAAGCATGTGCATATTATTTGATCTGCATTTATATTAGATTTCTAGTAATTATAATAAGTATTGGGATACTTCGCAGTCTCTTGTTCAGCAAGCTGGGAGGGAGGGGATACAGGAAGTGAGAAGAAGAGACAGCAGGCAAAGCTGCTGAAACAGGGAGATGGGAAAATCCCTTTAAGATGTGAGAATGTACAGAAGAAGCCACTGACAATGCAGCATGAGGAAGTCTACTAGCCACAAAATCCTCCTATTATTACCTGCAGCCCAAACTGGGAGATCTGTTCTTTCATTCCATCCATGTAATTCCCCATCCAGTCCAAACCTGCAGTGCACAGAACAACCAGATCACATACACATAGTCACTTGAAGTCGTACATGTAGAAATCTTCAGCAGAACAATGTTCGGAAAATTTTGGAAGTCAGTGGCGTAATAATCTGCAGAACATATTCGTATGTATCCGTCAGGAGGTAGAAGGACAGAGAAATGTCCTGCAGATCTCTAGAAGGGCCAGTGTAGTCTGCTGAATACATCAATATGTATCTTTGAAGAGATCTCTGGAGAGGTCAGTGAAGCATTAAACTGTAGCATAAAGGACTATGTATCTTTCAGGAGGAGAACAGAGTAATGATCTGAGATATCTCCAAAGGTCAGTGATGTAGTAATACCCAGAATGTATCACTATCTGTCAGGAGGTAGAGGGGACAGAACAATGTTCTGAAGATCTCTAGAGATGTTATAGGAACCAAAATACAAAAATCCTGACAGGGATGGATTTGTGGAATGATGACGAAATACCGATGGGCCCCATTGATTATAATAGGGTCTATTGTAGCTGTTATAATGTCTGCAATTCTGTAAAGAAAGATTCTAATGGAAGCTCCAACACAGATTTGAACTTAGCCTTAGGGGTGTAATAATCTGCAGAATAGATCAATGTGTATCGGCAGGTAGAGAGGACAGAGCAATGTTATATAGATTTGCAAACACTATGGCCCAGATTTACTATTATGGATATGACTAAACACTGGCGTAAACATAGCGCATCTTTGGTATAATGTGGCACATCTTGGACCATCTATTTTGGCCTACAATTTTTTCGACATGCTAGACAGGTGGGTGTGGATTGTCAGAAAAAAAGGGTGTGGCTTATACTCGCCAAAATAGTGTCGAAAAATTCTGGTACAAAGTAAGCCAACTATAGGACGGTATAAAGTGGGATTTTTGTGTACTCACCGTAAAATCCTTTTCTCGTTGTATTCACTGGGGGACACAGCACCATGGGTATAGACCTGGTCACTAGGAGACAAGACACTAGGAAAAAGCAAAAGCTGTTGGCTCCACCTCCAGGCTATACCCTGCCACAACCACTGTGCATGAATCAGTTTGTACCGTAGCAGTAGGAGAGAGAGACACAAAGGAACATGGAACCAACAACCACCAACAATGCCCGAACCCAAAAAGGAACCAACACAGTTCGGGCAGGAACACTGAAAAAAACAAGGGAGGGATCTGTGTCCCCCAGTGAATACAACGAGAAAAGGATTTTACGGTGAGTACACAAAAATCCCACTTTCTCGTCTACTTCACTGGGGGACACAGCACCATGGGATGTCCTAAAGCAGTCCCAGAGGGTGGGAATAACACGGCCATGCAAACCTGTAATACTCAACCGCTTCCAGAAACTTACAACCCAAATTGGCATCAGCAGAGGCCACAGAATGGATCTGGAGAAACTTAGAGAAAGAGGATGGAGGCCCAGTGCAATACTTACAGACCTGGGAAGCAGAAGCCTGATGCCGGAGGCCCCGGGAACTCCAACAGCTCTGGAGGAGAGAGCCGTCACACGGGAAGGCAGAGCCTTACTCTTAAACCAATAGGTCTTCCTAATCTCAGACCAAAGCCATCGGAAGATGGGAGCTCTGGAAGCAGGCAGGCCCTGGCAAGGGCACTCAGGGAGAATGAGCAAAGCGTCCGAACAAGAGAAAGGATCCGTGAGGAACAGTATACACGCAAATTGCCCGGGCAACAACCGGGCAGGGAAGAGCAAGCACTCACATGGACGCCTGGGGACCGAGCAGAAAGAGGGCAAGACCAAGTCCTCGAAGTGGAAGCAGGAAAAACACCCTAAGAAAAAAAGACTGTGGCAGACAGAGGAAAACCTTATCCTTGTGGAGGACCAGAAAGGGAGGCTGCCGAAAAAAAAAGGGGCAGCCAATTAGGGACCCCTGCGGATGGAGGTAATGGCCACCAGAAACTCATTCTACCAGGACAGAAGGCAAAAAAAGGGATATCATAGGCTCGAAGGGGAGAACCTGAAGCACCTTAAAGATGAGGTTAAGATCCCACGGATCCAAGGGTTCCAAAGGAGCACAGAGTGACACTCCTGTAGGAAAGTCTTTTAAAAAGAAAGAAGACTAAGACCTTGATCCAGACTAGACTGGAGAAGATCCGATGAGAATCGTTACTCTTCCAACGGTGGACGTAAGCCTTCCACGTTTGACGGCAGATCTAAGCTATCTGGAACTTCCGGGCCCTGAGTATGTTAGAATAACAAACTCCGAAAAAACCACGACGCCTCAATCCTCAGATTCAACAGCCACCCCGTGAACGCAGCTGAGTCAAGGTGGGGTGGAACAGCAGTCCTTGAGACAGAAGGACGCCCAGCAGAGGAAGAGGCCAGGAGCATCCGCCAACAGGAAAATGAGATCCACATACCAGACCCGGCAGGGCCAATCTGGTGCCACCAGGATAGCTTGAACCCCCTTGGTCTTGAGATTCTGGAGGACCCAAGGGAGAAGAGGAAGTGAAAAACCGAACTTACAAGAGCGCCAGCGGTGATGGCTCGAGGATCCAGAGGCCTGGCAATTTAGCCGGGGACCTTGTGGTTCCGGCGGAGGCTAAAAAGGTCGACGTTTGTCACACCACAGCGGGAGCACAGTGGATGGAAGATCTGCAGATAAAGCGACCCTCACCCGGAGCAATATTTTCTCGACTCAAGTAGTCTGCCACCCAGTGGTCCACGCAGAAAAAAGGTTGACCACCGAAAGAGCTGGAACAAGGAGCTCCACCCAAGGAAGAAATTGTGAGGCTTCTAGTAAGGCCGCACGGCTCCTGGTGCCCCGCTGAGGGTTCAAGTAGGCGACCATGGAGGAGAGGTCAGTCTGGACTGTGACAGATGTCCTTGGAGAAGAAAGGTCCAAGGAGTAAGGGCAAATAAGATAGCCCTGGGATCCAGCAGGTTGAACCAGAGGGAGGAATCAGCCCTGGACCACAGGCCCTGAACAATCAAAGCATCGAGGACCACTCCCCAGCTGGGGAAATTGGCGGCAGTGGGAATCACCTACCAACAGAGGGGAAGAAGGACTTCCCTTGAGAAATTCCTGGGGAGGAATATACACTAAAGAATCTCTCAGTGAACCAAGGTGGAAAGAGAACCAAGCAGATGAGGCTGTCCAGAGATTTGTCCCAGCAGGCCTTAATCTTCAAGAGGAGAGAACGAAAGAGTGAAAGAAAGGTACAGCCTAGAAGGTTGAGGCGATCGTGCACAGGACCCACATATCGATTCAAAGACAGCAAGGAGAGTACCTCCGAAGGTGGGACACTCAGGATCTTGGCCTCCGGAAGGAGAATCACACCCTGGAGCGAGCAGAGGATCATGTCCCGGATCCCATGTGCTTAGAGGACACGAGACATCCTCATTGATGAGCCAGCAGAACCGGCGAAGAACAACCAAGGTGAACCACAAGCTGGTCAGATTGTCTGACCTGGAGGGGCTTCACCAGGAGGTCGTCAAAGTCTGGAAACAGGGCAGCACCTCTGACGCAGAGGATGGCCATGAGAGACGCCATCACTGAGGGAAAAAAACCCCGGTGGCAGAGGCCAGCCTGAAGGGGAGAGAGACAACTGGAAAGGTCAAGGATCCACAGCAAAACGAAGAAACCGCTGACGGCACAGCGCGATGGTGTAGATGGACGAAGAATTCGGCCATCTCCAGGGATGCCACCACAGACTACAACGGAGCCTGCAGGCATGGAAGAACCTGTGGAGCCCTTTCAGGTCCATGATGGGACAGAGGAAGCCGCCCTTCTAGGCGAATGGAGAACAGGTAGGAATAGTAACCCCGGATACACTCTGAAACGGGAAAAGGGACGCTGACTCCCTGCCGCTGGAGATTGGAGACAGCCTGGATTGCCCGACATAGCGAAGGCAAAGAGACTCCAGCGAAAACTGGAGTAGCCAGACGACACCGCCTCTCAGGCCCAGGCTCCAGATGTCCCGCCATTTGAGATGCTCAGAGAGGGGAAAAAACTTCATGCCGAGGAGGCTAGGAAGATGAAGACCTGGACGACCTGGTGCAGAACCGCCAGGGAGGCCTGGACTTGAAAGAAGCTTTCTGGAGCAGGAGAACGGCTGACACATAGGACGCCTCTGAGGGAGGAAGAATCTATTCCCCCGTGGCCTCAGGGATAAGCTTCTCGACGCCCTTAACAAAAAATTTGGCCCAGGACGACCTGGAAAGGGAGAAGGGCTGCGTTTGCCTTCTTGGAGGCGGACCCAGTATTCCACAACGGATCCCAACGGTATGGCAGATAATCACTGCATTGGCGGCCGCCTTAGCAGATTTGGGAGGCATCTCTAGTTATTGGGAAGCGTTCAGGATCTCAGAGACGAGCGGCTGGAGGGAAACTGCATCAGGGAGGTTTGACTGAAGCTGTTTGGCCCAGGAAAAGAAGGTCTTGATGACCCAAGAGGCAGCGAAGGAGAGCCGCAGGGAGAAACCAGCCACTACGAAGGCCACCCTGGTGAGGGAAGCCACCTTCTTGCAGCAATACAATAGCCAGCATTTAGGGCAATGCAATGTATCAGTTCTGCATTGCAAACGATACAACAGATGCGATCCGATCTCACTCCGAGGGATCACTGAGGTAGGCAAAGTCCGCTGAAGGCAGACTAGAAGCCTTGGAGAGCCTAGCTATCATGGGATCCACCGTGGGAGGCTCTTAGTGATAGGAAGGGACACATGGGGCGGCTCGCTGACAAAATGTCAAGACAGGCCAGCTTGCGCTCACTAGTTACTGATATATAAGTACCGTGCGCTAACCGATTGCACCACTGGAGCAACCTGCTTCCCTTACCTCGGATGTTCATCATTGCCAGCCAGGGAGAGCTAGAGACGTGTGTCACAGCATAGCCTGGCAGAACTGCCCGAGCTCACCTTCCACTTAGAGACACACAGGTCAAGGGAAGGGATGTCCGATTTCCTAGTCGAAGACAGAGGATGGTCCAGGGAGAAGTCACTGTGCCCTCAAGATGATATCAAACATCCAGTGGCAGAAAGAGATGTCCACTTGAGAGGAAGAGTCCGGGTCCTCAGAGATCTGTAGGGTCTCTATCGCATAGATGACTCCCGCGTAGCAGCAGATATAGATGAGCCTTGCTGAAGCTCCGAGTCGGAGTCAGAGGCGTCCCCAGTTAAGTAGACCGAGCAGAGGGAGGGAGGTATCCGCCTGTCGGAGTGGAGCCGTGAGCTGAGTTCCTATCTGGGGAGTACCCAGAGGAAGGGGTGGCGGACCGTGAACCGTAGGAAGACTTCCTGGTCCTTTTGAGGCTCCTGGAGCTGCGACGGGAACTATGAGGGTGTCCAGGGAGATCCCTAGAAGCAGCCGACTGAGCGGCGATCTGGGAAAGCAGCCATTCCAAGTTTCCAGCACTGACTAGTTAAGTCTGGTAAGGACACCATGGCCAAGGTTAGGGAGGCTGCCCAATCTGGGGGATGGAAGAACCGGAGAGGGACCAGGAGGCGGAAGGCAGAGAGAGCACATGGGCTCAGGCTGTCCGCATGGCAACTGTTTTTGATACAGCAGGTGCACGTATAAAAACGTGACGGAACCAGAGGGGCCGGAGGGTGAGAGAGGGAGCCCAAGAAAATTAGGGGTAACCCAGGGGGTTAGCCTACCAGACTGCAAAAGATGGCCGCTCACAAACTGCTGCAGCAAGGGTTCCGCAGGTGCAATGTCTCCCAAGGAACTGGGAGGAGAGTAAGAATCCCTGCTGTCCCAGCAAGCCAATAAATAAATAAATTGAGAATATGAGGAGAGCAAAGCTCTTCCCCTGGTAAATACAGGCTCAGTAGCTACTGGGCAGGCTGGATGGCTTGCCAGGACAGCCCCCTGGCCAATGGAAGGCCCTAGGCGGAGTCTGGGTACCAGAAAAGCCCGGGAAAGGGACGGGCCCGTTGCGGCCTAGTTCCCGGTCAGGCCTCGGACTCGCGTAGAACGCGGCCGGCCGCGAGGCACCGTCGGCGGCGCGGCGCTACCGCGAACTCCGGAGGTTCCGCGGAGGCCTGGGAAAAGGTACCGGGGGGCCAGGAAAGGGGGGTCCCCACACGAGCGGGGGGGGGAACCGGGTGCCCCCCCCGACGGGGGCCGCTCGGTAGGAGCGACCAGAAAACCCAAAAACGCCCCAGAAAAAAGGGGGCTTATTTACTAAGATTTAAGGCCTAGTTCAGGGGAACCCTGTGATGCCCCCCCCTAAACAGGACCCATACTATTGTCCCCCTGGGAAACGACACTAAGGGGCTGAGAGGGGCTGAGGGGAGGTGGAGAGGGCCTGAAGGGGAGATGGATAGGGGCTGAGGTAACTTTCATACTCACCTGCCTTCTATTCTTCTCATACTCACCAGTCTGGCGTCTTCAGGCGCCGCAGGGTCACCCCCTCGGTAGGACCTCGCACGTGGGAGTGGGGTCACCGGTACTCCGGCCGCTTTCGGGGTGCGGCGAATGGCGAGTGGGGACTGGGTGACCGGCGAGGCTGCTCTTTTGCAGAGCGCTGCGCCCGCAGGAGGGTATGACTAGTGTGGCGTACACGCTGACTACCCCCTGCACCTGAAAGAAAGGTAAAAATAAAAACGATGCAAGACAGAAGACCTGAGTCAGGTCGTGTCTGCCTCCTATGACACTAGGTTTCAAACTGATTCATGCACAGTGGTTGTGGCAGGGTATAGCCTGGAGGTGGAGCCAACAGCTTTTGCTTTTTCCTAGTGTCTTGTCTCCTAGTGACCAGGTCTATACCCATGGTGCTGTGTCCCCCAGTGAAGTAGACGAGAAATGCAGACTAGACAGTCTGAAGATACGTCAGATTTATCATTCAGCATCAGTCACTGTGATAAATCCGGTGCATTTTCAGACTACCTGTCTTAAAGTTTGCACTGACTGACTATTGGTAAATCTGGGCCAGTGTCTGTCATAAAGCATTATCCTGTAGATCTGTAGAAAGTTCAGTACTGTAATAATCTGCAAGATATATCATACTGTATTAGCCAGTAGTAAAGGCGGCATTTCTCTAGAGAAATTAGAGGTATAATAATCTACAGACTGACTACATCTGCTAGTCAGTAGAAGGGACAGAGCAATATTCTGCACATTGGTGAAAGTCGCTGTAATATTCTGCAGAATATATCACTATGGATCTATCAGGGGGTAGAGGAAGCAGAGCAATCTCCTGCTGGACACTCACCACATGCTTGGCGCAGGTACAAGCAGCAGACTATCACAGTCACCTGTGTGGCTACCATCTTCATCTCTTCATTCCAGGTGCAATGTGAAGTCCTTGTGGTCTACGGCACAGGGTACTTGCTGAGGTGCTTGTTGAGGAACCTGGCAGTGATGACTGCAAACACCTGGGGGTTACTTTATGCTGAAGGATCAATTGATTATTCAAAGTCCAGATTTTGATACAGATGAGACCTGTTTGGGGATTTACACTATTTGCCTGGCAGAGAATCTGCTGTTATTGCCCCGTTATCAGGACCATGAAAGACTTTTTACAGTGTCAGCACAAACATGGCACTTAATGTCAGGCTGGAAATCTGCTGGAGGGGCAAAATGCGAAACAGCTGAAACCCTGTGCCCCACAACCAGAAGATCCCGAATCTTGGCGTATCCAAGCACATGTACCACAGGTCTATAGTAGGGCACCCATTTCCTGCTGTAACCTACTCCTGCACGTGCCTCTGCTGTTATATGTAAAGCCTTGAGGAGAAAAAACTGTGGCATGTTCCAATGGCTGCTGTAGTATGGATACCTAAGAAAGCATTGGTTTTAGGGAAAAAGGGGGGGATTTACTTATCAATCTACACCAGATTTTTAGTGGAGATTGATGTAAACGTGGTACGTGTTTGGATCACAGCCCTTTTTTGTGTCAGAGATGCCCCACTTTGCTGATTCTGCACCCCGCTCGCCCTGACTGGTGTAGATTTCACTTTAAGAGGTCAGAACCTCCTAACAATACAGATGTATCTTTTGCCATCAGACAAGTTGATTAAGACTAAATTCTTCTCAAAATGTCCATGACTTGTAATATAGATCTATATGAAATATACGTCCAGTTTTACAGGGTCTGTGCCCAGTTTTATTGAGTCCGTGGGCACATCTGACCATGGAAAGAATACTGCTGTGATATCACAGCACATCATGTGATTTCATAACCTGTACAAAACCACTATACAGTGCTCACCATTATCACTGTCCTGGCACTACCACCTCCATTGTGTAACAGGTGCCTACTGCTGACACACTCAGCTTATACACGTTGTGTGGATGTTCATCACTACTGAAACTTCTGCTGCTTTCTACACTGCTCACATATGATCTAGACTACAGGTTATAGTGGCCAGATTTTCTAATTGTAGACTTAAAATAGACACATTTACCACATTGGCTGATCCTGGATGATAAATCTAGTGCATTTTTAGACTGACTTTAAGCCACCTATTAGTTGACTTATTTTGCAGTCCCAGTATGCAAAGCCATACCTTTCCCATCAAAACAAGGTAAAACGCATATAAAAGTGGCACACAGCATGTATGCCAGTTTTCTAGTGTAAACTGAGTCAGAATTATAAAATAATTACCTTAGTAAATCCCCCCTTGTATTAACATGTATTTGATAAACAGACTGAAAACCCTAATTCTTTGCATTGCAGGGATAACTGGAAAAAGGTTATATCAAGGTAATTTCTTCATTTTATTGGTAAAATTTAGGCCTCCCTTTTCATAGTTAAAAAGGGGCTGTGGGCAATGCGGGAAAAAACCTGCAAATTTCAGTGGGGCTGGCTGACCATCTAACGTATATGGAGATATCGGGGAAATTGATTCTTTGTTCTCACAGGAGATATGCCATTGCTGGGGAAGGGGTGGCTGGAGAGGACAAAGGGGTTCAGCAGCAACTTATTCTCCTTTAAAACACATGCACACTCAACAAAGCTGAGTATGTATGGGGGAGTCTAGAGGAATACCTAGCCATCAATGTAATGCAGGTCTTAAAAGGTGTATGGGCAGCTTTAGATATGGATTATATCTGTAAGCATAATCCCCGATTTAATTTCTTATCCTTTTCTAGCTTCCTTTGTGTCGTGTGTATCCTTGTCTCCTGTTCTGTGTCACTGTTCCTATCACTCTCAGTATATCCACTACGTGACAACAGTTAGGATTATGGCTCCCTGTTATCAGCACCTACTCCTAGTGAATTTGTTGCACAATGGACCTTACAACAGACACTGTACCTTGGCAGGGGCTCTGATACAATCCTGACCCACGGCCCTGGTGGCAGAAAAACAAGAAACATCCACCTTCCTTTTCTGATTTTATTACTTAAATAAAACTCACAAGCCAGAGTGAATGATGACACAGCTGAACCCTAGGTCAGCGTCACTCGAGGCATATATTCATCTTCAGAGGGTGACGGTCACACAAATAATCCTCCCGCTGGATTCTGCTGATTTCGAGATTGGAGAATAAAATACTTGCTTCAATGCCAGAGAGCAATATGACATGAGAATGGTTAAAAATCCAGAAAATGTATGCAGTATGTCCATTAAGTAACACCTGGAGTTCATATTCTTAAAGGGGAACTAATAATTTAACTTGGGGTTCTGCATTCACCCTGAAGTTTCACTCACTTCACCACTGGTTTCTGGAGATTTTAGAATCATAAGTGATGAAATAAGTAAAACGTAAAAAAGAATCAGATGGAAGAAATGCAATCGCAATCCTTAACAAGCGCACTATAAAAAATAATCATTTAGAAATGGTGGCCGATCAATAGTCCCAAACATAGTTTAATCGGTAGTACAGAGGAGTCTTGTACAAGTAAGTGGAGCCTATGTAGTCAGATAAGACCCATATCCGAGGTGGAAACACTTCCAGTAGTGGTGTCATTGGGTTAGGAGTGGCGGGAGAGTGATGAACCTTCACCAGCTTCAGCAACTGGGTTGATTTTCTTTTTATAAAAGCTCAGGTTTTGGCCCTATTAAAATAAAAAAACAAAAAAAAACAAACAAACACACCCTCTGACAATAGTCCAGTACTTATCTGATAAGTCTGTAATAAATAGTGGAATTCCTCATAAATGTGCTCTGCTGTGTAAAATAGACATTTTTAGACAGCGAACAAAGACAGGGAAAAAACAAAAATTAACCTTGCTTCAGATCACTCGGAGATCCCAAGTAGTTGCATATGTCCAGACCAGATGCTGGAATAAATCAGCACCGGCCTCCTGGAAGCCTTTGGGTCAGTCTCTATTCACTGGCTGCAGTAATGTCACTGAGGTGGCGGTTGCTGAGCTTCCTGTGGTGGCTGCTCCTGCTGTGGAGGATCCTGTGGTGCCTGACGTGGCACTGGTGTCGGAGGTCTTGGAATGACCTGGGGTTGCCTTTGCCGATAAGCAATGACTGTTCCGAGCAACAGTGCAATGATGGTCATGAGGTAGAGGTCCCATTCTGGTCCCAGCAGCTGATCCATATCCACTTGTGATAACATCTCCTTCACCTGATCGAGGAAGAGGGAAAAGTTACTGTTAAGATTTAGAGGCCCATATACTGGACATCTTTTACACACATGTCAGTACACAACATGGGTGTGGACTGCAACACTGACATCTGGGTTCAGATACTATACAGTGTCATACTTATTTTTAGACATTTAATATCGATTATACATCACTTGTGGCTATACATGATATAACGGAGGACTGTGGGAGACTGTGCCTTTACTGCAATGATGCTCAGACTATTATTTCCGCTTTCTGCAGTTCCTCACAATTTCTACTTTTGTTAGAAACAAGTTAAGTAACCACAACAAAGTGAGATATTACAGCAGACTTACTCAACGATTTTAAAACTCTCATAGAAGAGGCGAGAGTTCTGTTTTTGAGCCAAGTGTGGGTTCCAGAGTTAGGACCCACATCTATGAAACCTTAATACCATGTTTCTCCAAAAATAAGACAGGGTCTTATATTATTTTTTTCTCCGAAAAAAGGGCTAGGGCTTATTTTTGGGTTAGGTCTTAATTTTTTCCATGAACAACAATCACACATTTGATCGCTTTTTATTTCAATTTTTATCAGAGGTGAAACAGCAAAAAAAGAAAAAAGCAGGTTGGCAATTTTGATTTTTTTTTTTTTCCGCTACGGCATTCACTATAGAGGTAAAATATTTGTAGACTGTTGTTTTCGGACACAGGGATACCTAATGTGTATATGTTTCACAATAATATTTAACTTTTATATTTATTCTAGAGAAAGTGGGGGGGCCTTGAACTTATATTGATTTTTTTTTTTTTTTTTTTTTAATACTATTAACCTCCTAGGGGGCTTGAACCTGCAATCGCCCCATAGACTTGCAGTCTATGGGAGATTACCTACATTAATATTGAGGCTGGTCATAGTCTTCATAAGGCTCCCGGCTGCTAAAGGAACAGTTTCTCCCTCGATCTCGTCATGCGGGAGCCGGCCTGCAATGTGAAAGGTATGGGGGCCGGTGGGGATAGTTGCTCTGCTTTGGGGGTTGGATTTGGGGGAGGAGGTTCACGGACTGGCACACTCAACAATGCCCACGATCAGAGTGGACTCTGATCGTGGGCATTAACAGCGGGTCTCTGCTGTACAACGGAGACCCGGTATAGTAGCTATAGGGAATTGGGACCGGCCCTAGGTACTGTGGGGGCACACTTAACAATGCCTGCGATCAGAGTGGACTCTGATCACGGGCATTAACTCCGGCGGTTGTGCTACTTTGGTGGGAAGGATGGGGGGGGGGGGGGGTCATGCTCAACAATGCCCGCGATCAGAGTAGATACTGATCGCGGGCATTATCTCCGGGTCTCCGGACCCGGTACGGTAGCCACTCTGCAGCCGCCATCTTTAAAGACCCGGCATCTGCTGTAATTGCACTACAGATTTCGGGAAGGGGTTAATTTAGCTAGGGCTTATTTTTGGAGCAGGGTTTATATTTCAAGCCTGCTCTAAAAAACCTGGAAAATCTAGCTAGGGCTTATTTTTGGGGTAGGTCTTTTTTTTTTAGAGAAACACGATAGCATAACCTGTGGATATGCCATAAATATCTGTGATGGGGTAACCCCCATGAATATTGGTTCCACTTACATTCAGCTCCTGCAGGTACTGGAGAGAGTACAGAATGCCAAGTTTACAGAGGGCAAGGAAGACCGGGACCTGGGCATCTGGGCTGGCCTCAGCTGCCATATCATAAAATCGCTTAGCAAGATGGATATCCTGTGCAAGAGATCACACGCGCCACATGAGAGGAGTACATATGAAACAAAAGAATACATCCATCTTACCCAGCTCATTACAGTTCAGTGGGTTGTTCCAAAAGCATCTAACTATGACTGATCACCAATACAGTTTAGTTAATATTTTGCCATGATAACCTGAACAATACCCTTATTGTTGCCCCACTTCATTCTAGTCATGACAACTAATGTTAGGTTCACACCTGCGTTCGGGTTTCCGTTCAGGGGGTCCGCTTAGGGACCCCCCCCCCCCCAAACAGAAACCTAATACGTTTAAAAAAGCTGTTACCCTCGGAAACTTGTGGACCACATAGACTATAATGGGGTCCACCCGGTTTCCATCCGAAAAGGGCGGAAAAATGTGTAAAGAAAAGCACTGCTTGCAGGACTTTTCTCTCCGCATTTTTAAAGCGGAATGGGAAACAGAATCCCCTAGTGGACACCCAGCGCAGGTGTGAACCCAGCCCAACTCTCTACTAGTTGGTATTTCACTTACTCTGCTCTGTACAGTTCACCTTGAATGCAGCAAGGCAGGCTTATCTTTCTGCCCAAACCCTACACCGATGCCTCCACTCTGTGCCAGTAACTGTCCATCCACCATAAATACTATTAATCTTCTCACTCTCATCCACAAAGCTCTAAAACCAACATAATCCAAACTTCCCTCTCCTGTCTCCAAGACTTTTCTTGAGCCCCACTGGTTTTCTCAGGACAATCAGACTGATTAAACAATCATGACAATGACAATCAATCATTAAACATGCCCTCAAAACACATCTTTTTAGGCATGTCTTTCACATTACCTGATCAAACTCTTCGACATTTACTCTCCCTAAGCTACTGTAAATCCCTAAACTCTTCTATATTATTCCTCAGAACCTAATACCTTTAGCCAACACTAACCCATACACTTTGTACCTATATTTTTGAATAAAGAAAATTCCTATTATGCTGTATATGGTTGCTGGCAGACTGGACGGCTTTTCTTCTTTGTAGGTAACCCCATAATGGGAGATGGGGTTCTGCTGTGCAACTAAGGGAGAGGCTTTATCCCTATTATCTTGAATGCTGTCACAGAATTTTTTTCATTTTTTCTATCTATCTATACACGCACACACACGGCTGATGACAGGTTTATGCAGCTTTATTATTTGAACTACCTTGCTTCATAAAAGATAGCTGGACGACTGTATCAAGCAAGCACTTTTATCCTTTGTGCCCCCCTCCTACTAGATTGTTGGGAACAGAGCTCTCACTTCTATTGTTTGCATTGTTTCTTCGTACCTGAATCTTCTGATTTGCAAAGTGCTGAAGAGGATGTTGGTGGTCTATAAATTGCATTTCAGTGGAATTATAATTACTAAGGACTAAATAATAAACTGTCTCATACATGGCAGATAAAACAGGTCAATTTTACACTGTTTACCAGCATCTGTCAATGTCAGCACTCACCTGTTTAATGCCCAGACCTTTTTCATGCATGTACCCCAGATTAAACATAGCTTGTGCGCTGTGTTGCTGTTCAGATGCCAGACGGTAATGGATAAAGGCTGTTTCATAATCTACATCAGTTCCGTAGCCATAAAAATGGTAATCACCCAGTTTCAGCCGTGCCACAGTATACCCTACAAGAGATTGAGCAGAGAACAGGAAAGGAGGCCATTTAACGCCATCATTACCTAGAAAACCTGTCTGAATTCTAATCCTTAAGAGTATCCCCAGTCACATATGTTTTCTACATAGCAGCTGTTTAGAGGAGAACATGGCAGGTGGATAGGGTGTGCTGATGTATGAGCATTGTAAGGCACTGTAATAGGACATGTTTTTCCACAAAATCATGGTGTCTTATTGATGTGATATGACAGAGTTAATGTCTTACTGATAAATCTATATGTATTTCTTGTACATCTGTAAGAGGGTCACTCTGTAGGTTTTCTGTATACTATGTGCTCAGTAGATAAGAATTTCCTCAAATTTCTGTACCATATATGGTCATGTTACAAATTGACCACGTCAGCCCCTCACCCTCCCCAAGGGTACTATAAAAGCTGTAGGGGGCTATTGTTTAGTTAGCTTTGGCATGGACCATGAATGAATAAGTGCATGCCATGCACCTCTGGAAGTCATTGAACAATGGGTATACTTCAGTGCATGATACAGTGGGTACAGAAAGTATTCAGACCCCTTTAAATTTTCACTCTTTATTTCATTGCAGCCATTTGCTAAAAGCAAAAAAATTAATTTTATTTCTCATTAATGTACACTCAGGATCAACTTGTCTTTATCAAAATCTAAAACCAATAACTTATATTATTCTGTAAAATAAAGGCATCCATGCCCTCTGTGAACTTGCAAAATGTATCCACCATCACTACATCCTGGGGCAGTGAGTTCCATAGCATCACTGCTCTTACAGTAAAGAATCTCTGTCTATGTTGCTGGTGCAATATTTTCTCCTCTAGATGTAGAGGATATCTGTTGTCATTGTCACCGGCCTAGGAGTAAAAAGATCATTAGAAAGGTCTTTGTGCTGTCACTTTATGTACAGTGGGAATGGAAAGTATTCAGACCCCTTTAAATTTTTCACTCTTTGTTTCATTGCAGCCATTCGCTAAAAGCAAAAAAGCACATTTTATTTCTCATTAATGTACACTCAGCACCCCATCTTGACAGAAAAAAAAACAGAAACGTAGATATTTTTGCAAATTTATTATAAAAGAAAACTGAAATATCACATGGTCATAAGTATTCAGACCCTTTGCTGTGACACTCATATTTAACTCACATGCTGTCCATTTCCTTCTGATCCTCCTTGAGATGGTTCTACTCCTTCATTGGAGTCCAGCTGTGTTTAATTAAACTGATTGGACTTGATTAGGAAAGGCATACACCTGTCTATTTAAGACCTCACAGCTCACAGTGCATGTCAGAGCAAATGAGAATCATGAGGTCAAAGGAACTGCCCAAGGAGCTCAGAGACAGAATTGTGGCAAGGCACAGATCTGGCCAAGGTTACAAAAGAATTTCTGCAGCGTTTGCCAAAAAACATATGAAGGACTCCCAGACTATGAGAAATAAGATTCTCTGGTCTGATGAGACGAAGATTGAACTTTTTGGCTTTAATGCTAAGTGGTATGTGTGGAGAAAACCAGGCACTGCTCATCACCTGCCCAATACAATCCCAACAGTGAAACATGGTGGTGGCAGCATCATGCTATGGGGGTGTTTTTCAGCTGCAGGGACAGGATGACTGGTTGCAATTGAAGGAAATATGAATGCGGCCAAGTACAGAGATATTCTGGAAGAAAACCTCAGACTGGGGCAAAGGTTCACCTTCCTTCCAATTTGCAAAAATATCTACATTTCTGTTTTTTTTTCTGTCAAGATGGGGTGCTGAGTGTACATTAATGAGAAATAAAATGAACTTTTTTTTTGCTTTTAGCAAATGGCTGCAATGAAACAAAGAGTGAAAAATTTAAAGGTATCTGAATACTTTCCGTACCCACTGTAAGTAATGGGGCTCCCTATCCAGTGAACTATTACATCATTTGTAACCACAGCTTTAGCTCTTTTCATTTATTAAACATTTTATTATATTCTGGTATGATTATAGTCAATCTTTGACCATCTTTGAGTTAACTTGTTTTAGAAAAACCCGTTAGCCTACAGGTACTTCACCACTTCCGGACTGCCCATTGGGTTTTTACGTCCGAAAGTTGGTTGCCTTATTCTGAAAGGAAATACCGGTATGTCCAAGCATATTTCAGCAGCTGCATGAAATCATGCAGCTGCTGAAATGGGGAGCCAGCTGAAACTTCAGCCGGAGCTCCCAGAGAGAAGGCAGGGAAGGTTTATTGCCTTCCCTGCCTTCCTGATCGCTGTGTATACAGCACTCAATGAGCGCTGTATACACAGCTATGGGCGCCGCCATAATGCGGCTCCCCTCTGACCCGGTGGTCACGTAATCCGCCGGGATCAGAGTGTTTTAGTGCTGGACCCAGATCAGCTCTATAGTACCGGGCAGGAGGCTAAATGTACCAGTCCCAGTTACAGGGGAAATCAGCCTCCCCAACAAAAAAAGGTCTATTATGACCTTATGGGGACACAATGTAAAAAAAAAAATCAACAAATAAATAAATAAAAAATGTAAATAAAATAATTAAAAAAATAAATAAAATAATATGTCAATAAACACACTCTTACTAAAGGTTATAGCCCCACCCCCCACGACACCATACAAAATAAAAATTACCGTAACAGAGAGTAAAAACTATTTTAAAAAGTTTTTTAGTAGCACTTTGTGTTATTAAATATAGAGAAAAAAAAAAAAAGAAAAATGTGAAAACAGACATTAAAACACATGCAAAAATAACATAAAAATAAAGCCCTATGTGTCACCGAAAAAATATGCAGAAATTAGTTGAATAACCCAAATGATAAAAATGTTACAGCCCTCAAAACCGCACATACAAAAAACCCGAAAATGTGTCTGGTCGTGAACCAGAAATTGTCCCGGTACTGAAGTGGTTAAACATCATTGCCTAGAAGATTATTCTCTGCAAGTGTCATTTATGCTCAGACTTAAACTGCAAATAAAGAATAATACAGAATACCAAGGCACGTCTAAGTGGATGTGTAGCCAAAGCCTAAAATGATACACTTACTATTTAAAGATTAATAATGTAGATGGGTGAACTGACCTTGTGCGGCTGCCCGGTTCCAGTGCAGGAGAGCTCTAGGGTAAGTCTCATTTTCACCAAACAGTTTAGCTTCTTCTGCAGGAGCAAAGGGGACAAATACAATGTAAATGTTGTGTTATGTGGGGCAAACAAGATACAGAATATTGCATTTCTGGTTTCAACTCAGCTGAAAGGATTATGCTGCTATGCAAGTCTAAAAAGAGTCTCCTACCTTTTATAAAATCCTAATGTCAACAAATGTCATAACACCAATATATAAGCCCTCTAATATTAGCCTAGAGGAACAACTACCAGAAGAAGGTTCTATTGTCTCAGTCAGGTTGAAATCACACATGCAGTTTTACTTGCAGGTTTTTGAACCAAAGCCAGAAGCAGATTAAATAGATAGAGCAAATATAAAGCACAGACTTCTCCTTCCTGTTGGATCCACTTCTGGTTCAAAAAAACACTTAAAAACCTGTGTAGGTTTTTCCAGCCTAAAAATCTTAAATAACCAAAATGTTGTTAACTCATAAGGTGTGCAGAACATAAGTCATCACGTTCTATTTTCCAGTGCACCACCTCAGTTACTTACTTTGGTCGAGGATGAAAGCTGCGTTACTTTGTGCCACTTCATATCCCTGCTCGGCCAACAACAAATACTGAACTACAGCAGCATTGGAGTTTCCATTTTTATAGCTGTTATATGCCGTCATCAGCCTTTCAGACCATCGACCACGTTCACAGACATTCTTAAACAGCTGAAAAAAAAAATATAGATGAGTCCTAGATTGTCTCTGCCAGCACCAACCTGACCTTAAAGGGGGTATTCAGGTTTTTTTTTTAATAAAACTTTCTAATATACATGCATTTTAAATTTTCACATGCATTTATTGCATCAGTGCAGACCCCTATGTGTACAGTAGAATGGTATACCCCATGGATGAGTCCCGTGTAATGCCTCTATGGGCTAGCAAAATCGGACTAAACATGGTGTCATTCAAGTGACACATGTAACTCCTGACATTCAGTAAGAATTGGGTTACATGCATGTGTTTGATTGGCACATAGGAGACATCCATGCAATAACTTAATAAGATAAACGGTGCAAACAGATCTTTATTATAATGACATTACTGTGTGTATTTACATGGCTGCCTGTATCTAGGTTATGTTGTCATGTTGTTACTAAAGTTAATTCTTCTACACAGACATGATAATGAGATGATACTGTAGTAATACTGTATTGTGTTCCGCTCCCTAACACACTATTAACCTGTTTAATGGACAATTGACTTGGGTCACATGACCTGTGAGATGGTCACATGACTAATGCCATGTTTAGTCCAATTCTCCTAGGGATGCATTTCACAGGACTAAGAATGGACTATACCATTTTTTTTTTCTTTAGAGACAGACTACTGCACTGATAAATTAAAAATGTGTGAGCAAAATCTTAAATACATATATATTAGAAAGTGTAAGATATTCTGTTCTCTACACAAATGACAAATTATAAAAATCTGAATACCTCTTTAAACAAGGGTTGCAAGGTATTTTGTTATGTGAACTTTATGGCAGTTCATGAGATCTGTGAGAAATGTTCACCTACTTCTACTGCAGTTTGGCAGGATCGTAGTACTCCTGTTCCGGTGGCGTGCATTTGAGCCAGATTGTAGAAAGCCAAAATGTGACCTCCCTGAGATGCTAGGTTAAAATACTTCAGGGCCTGTTTGTAATCTCTCTTCACTCCAACACCATCTGCAAGCAGACAACAAGTCAGACAAACTTTATTAATCATCTGTCACCGCCTTCCAATACCTCCTGTTTGTGGTCCCTCTGTCCAGCAGATGTCAAACACAGGGCTACTAGCTGCCAGGATTCTTCCTCACCTTTTACACAACCTCCCTGCCACCAGCTGGATTCCAACACTGGCTCCATTCCACGTCGTATAGCATGACCAGACCAACAGCAATTTAATGCTTCTATATCTACTTTGCAAACCTTCCCTCTTTTGACAGTAACTCCTATCCGTTTCTAAATAACTCACCTGGCAGCCTTATCCACAATGTCTCTACTGTGTCACAAACTTTTTCTTGCATGCAAATCAGTCCACTCCACCCTTAGGTCACCATTTAAGGATTTTCCTATTCGGTTTTATATATCTACTATAAGAAATCTGCTGTCAGCTGCACAGATAGGTTTCTGTATCTGGTACTTACTGTAGTACATAGACCCAAGTTGAAGCTGTCCATCTACCCATCCCTGCTCAGCAGCTTTCTGGAAATATTTCAGTGCCAAATCATAGTTCTACAAACAGAAAAATTAGAAAGCTGGTGTGAGATCTGACGGCCAGGAGCAGCAGATTATTATCATACAGATAATGTATATGAAAAAAATATTACCAATCTGATGATCACTCACCACAGGAACCCCTCTTCCGTACAGATATGCCATACCCAGACCACTCTGTCCAACTGGGTTCCCCTGTCATTAAAGAGGTAAATAAATATAGAGAACAAAATGTTATTTTCAACTTGGTGTCCATAGGCTACATTCATTCTCACACTGCAACATAGTTCCTGCAGGCTACATTGATACCAAAACTACCACCTAGTGACTACAGGTTACATTCATGCTCACATGACCACCTACACACGTGGACAAAATTGTTGGTACCCCTCGTTTAATGAAAGAAAAACCCACAATGTCACAGAAATAACTTGAATCTGACAAAAGTAATAATATATAAAAATTCTATGAAAATGAACAAATGAAAGTCAGACATTGCTTTTCAACCATGCTTCAACAGAATTTTTTTTTAAAAAGAACAATCATGAAACAGGCCTGGACAGAAATGATGGTACCCTTAACTTAATATTTTGTTGCACAACCTTTTGAGGCAATCACTGCAATCAAACGATTCCTGAAACTGTCAATGAGACTTCTGCACTTCTCAACAGGTATTTTGGCCACTCATGAGCAAACTGCTCCAGTTGTCTCAGGTTTGAAGGGTGCCTTTTCCAGATGGCATGTTTCAGCTCCTTCTAAAGATGCTCAATAGGATTTAGGTCAGGGCTCATAGAAGGCCACTTCAGAACAGTCCAATGTTTTCCTCTTAGCCATTCTTGGGTGTTTTTAGCTGTGTGTTTTGGGTCATTATCCTGTTGCAAGACCCATGACCTGTGACTGAGACCAAGCTTTCTGACACTGGGCAGCACATTTCTCTCTAGAATCCCTTGATAGTCTTGAGATTTCATTGTACCCTGCACAGATTCAAGACACCCTGTGTCAGATGCAGCAAAGCAGCCCCAGAACATAACAGAGCCTCCTCCATGTTTCACAGTAGGGACAGTGTTCTTTTCAAGATATGCTTCATTTTCTGTCTGTGAACATAGAGCTGATATGCCTTGCCAAAAATTTCGATTTTTGTCTCATCTGTCCATAAGACATTCTCCCAGAAGCTTTGTGGCTTGTCAACATGTAGTTTGGCAAATTACTTTTGTCAGATTCAAGTCATTCCTTCTCAAATTAACACCTTGTGCACACAGGCTACAATTATTCTACTACTACCACTTGGTGCCTACAGGTTACATTTATTTCTATGCTGCCACCTGTTGCTCACTTATGCCATTTATTCTCACACTGCCACCTAGTGCCAGCAAGTTACATTTATTCCTAAGCTGCAACATAGTGCCCAAAAATTGCATTCACTCTCACACCACCATCTAGTGCTTACAGAATACACTCATTCTCATGCTGCCACCTAGTACCTATGGGTTAAATCCAATTAAATATATACGTATATATATATATATATATATACAGTACAGACCAAAAGTTTGGACACACCTTCTCATTCCAAGAGTTTTCTGTATTTTCATGACTATAAAAATTGTAGATTCACACTGAAGGCATCCAAACTATGAATTAACACATGTGGATACTTAACAAAAAAGTGTGAAACAACTGAAAATATGTCTTATATTCTAGGTTCTTCAAAGTAGCCACCTTTTGCTTTGATTACTGCTTTGCACACTCTTGGCATTCTCTTGATGAGCTTCAAGAGGTAGTCTCCTGAAATGGTATTCCAACAGTCTTGAAGGAGTTCCCAGAGATGCTTAGCACTTGTTGGCCCTTTTGCCTTCACTCTGCGGTCCAGCTCACTCCAAACCATCTCGATTGGGTTCAGGTCTGGTGACTGTGGAGGCCAGGTCATCTGGCGTAGCACCCCATCACTCTCCTTCTTGGTCAAATAGCCCTTACACAGTCTGGAGCTGTGTTTGGGGTCATTGTCCTGTTGAAAAATAAATGATGGTCCAACTAAACGCAAACCGGATGGAATAGCATGCCGCTGCAAGATGCTGTGGTAACCATGCTGGTTCAGTATTCCTTCAATTTTGAAGAAATCCCCAACAGTGTCAACAGCAAAGCACCCCCACACCATCACACCTCCTCCTCCATGCTTCACGGTGGGAACCAGGCATGTAGAGTCCATTCGTTCACCTTTTCTGCGTCGCACAAAGACACGGTGGTTGGAACCAAAGATCTCAAATTTGGACTCATCAGACCAAAGCACAGATTTCCACAGGTCTAATGTCCATTCCTTGTGTTCTTTAGCCCAAACAAGTCTCTTCTGCTTGTTGCCTGTCCTTAGCAGTTGTTTCCTAGCAGCTATTTTACCATGAAGGCCTGCTGCACACAGTCTCCTCTTAACAGTTGTTGTAGAGATGTGTCTGCTGCTAGAACTCTGTGTGGCATTGACCTGGTCTCTAATCTGAGCTGCTGTTAACCTGCGATTTCTGAGGCTGGTGACTCGGATGAACTTATCCTCTGCAGCAGTGGTGACTCTTGGTCTTCCTTTCCTGGGGCGGTCCTCATGTGAGCCAGTTTCTTTGTAGCGCTTGATGGTTTTGGCCACTGCACTTGGGGACACTGTCAAAGTTTTCCCAATTTTTCGGACTGACTGACCTTCATTTCTTAAAGTAATGATGGCCACTCGTTTTTCTTTACTTAGCTGCTTTTTTCTTGCCATAATACAAATTCTAACACTCCATTCAGTAGGACTATCAGCTGTGTATCCACCTGATTTCTGAACACCACAACTGATGGTCCCAACCCCATTTAAAAGGCAAGAAATCCCACTTATTAAACCTGACAGGGCACACCTGTGAAGTGAAAACCATTTCAGGTGACTACCTCTTGAAGCTCATCAAGAGAATGCCAAGAGTGTGCAAAGCAGTAATCAAAGCAAAAGGTGGCTACTTTGAAGAACCTAGAATATAAGACATATTTTCAGTTGTTTCACACTTTTTTGTTAAGTATATAATTCCACATGTGTTAATTCATAGTTTTGATGCCTTCAGTGTGAATCTACAATTTTTATAGTCATGAAAATACAGAAAACTCTTGGAATGAGAAGGTGTGTCCAAACTTTTGGTCTGTACTGTATATATATATATATATATATATATATATATATATATATATCACACACATATATGTATATGTGTGTATGTTCAGTAAATGTATCCATACACACACACACACACACACACACACAGGCAGAGAGATACATGGATAGCGAGATCCACAGATCTGGCATCAACCTGTGTTAAACACTAATGTTTAAAATATGTTTACAATGAAGAAGAACGCCAAAGCGACAACACATAACATTCAAATAGGAAAATATGTGCCATGCTCCGTACATCCCAGGCTTCTCTATGCAATGTTTGTGTTTGAAGGCCAATACCCATAAAAATGCCACTAAGACAATTCTGTCTCCCATCACATATTATTAACATCCAGAAGAAGGAGTAGTCACTGATATTTCCACATACCATGTCTGCTGCTTTCTTAAAGTACTGTAGAGCCGTTTCGTTGCTCTGCCGCACCGTGTCACTGCCCTCTGAATACATCTAGAAGGGCAGGAAAACATTATAAGAACCTCTATTAACAAGATCATCTGTGAAGAACTGTACACAAGGATGGTGACTTCACCTCTATATTGGATGTGATGGAGGCTGTTGTCACTTTTTTTTTTTTTTTTTTTTTTAATTTGTCCCATTAATAGAGAGTTGTGTTCAGAATTAAATTACACATCCAGCTGGATCTCACAACACATGGAAACAATGTAGGATAGAGCTCACCTTTCCCAGGAAAGCCATGGCATGTGAGTTCCCAGCATTGGCTGCTTGATTGAAGTATTCAAATGCTCTCTGTGGAGTCATCAAAAAGTGCAATTAGTGGAAAACTACTTAAAGCTACTTAACACATGTAGCAATTCACTATTACATATAAAAGGGTACTCTGCTCTCAAGACATTACCCCCTATCCACACGATAAGGGGTAGCTTGCTGATCAGTGGGGGGGGATCTCGCCGTTGGGACCCCCACCGATCACAAGAACTGATGTGGTTGAGGTCCCCAAGGTGACACTTTCTCCAGCGCAGTCCACAGTAAATTACTAGGTCAAATTAGATGTGTCCTTTAACAGGGGAATGATAATTCATCCTTCACTGCTTCATTCCTCTGTTCATGTGTGAATGAATATGTGTAAAACATACAGATGTAGCAGATACAATTGGTTACATTGCTGCAGCATTATATCTTAGCAAAGAAGACAACAAAAAACAATGAAGAGTCATAGGAAAAACATGTTTCAATGTTGTTGTTTTATTTTTTTGTCTTCTGTAATAAGATGCCATACTGCAGAAGCTTAAACAATTGCAGAAGTTTAGGCTAACTCTGCTACATCTGTAAATTGACTAGGAAATTCACCATCTGCAGTGCTGATGCATTCCCACATCCTTCCCCATTCATTCAGATAGATAAATTATTAATGTACCTGATGGTTTTGTTCTACTCCACGTCCACCATGTAGATGAAGTTGTCCAAGGCCCACCTACAGAGAAAAGATCAATTTTAAGTACAGCTCCATCCATACAGGAACGGTAGCCACTGGAGAAACAGAAGGAAATTCTGTAGTGTAGAGTGCAGAACGAATGCCAAATTGAACACATACATCTATAATAGTGCTTGAAACTTTATGAAACCTTCAGAATTTTACATATTTCTACATACATTTGACCTAAGAACATTTCAGATTTTCACACAAGTCCTAAAAGTAAATAAATGGAACCAATTCAAACAAGTGAGTTGTCTAGTTCAAAGGAACAGCCGCCTCCTCCTTTGAGCTGAATATGGTTACCAATTTTGGACCCTGCTATTGAGGCTCGTCTCCATTTCTATTGACACCTAGATTAAACCTGATGAAGGGCACTGCAGTGTCCTGTCCAAAACGTTGCTATACATCTGTATCTCAGCTGTACACTAAAATTTTCTATTCAGCTTCCATGAACTGTGTTATTTTGTAACACTAAAAATAAACAAGCTCAATTGTAAACCATTTTGAGTGCTATCCATCCTTTCACTGTGTTCAGAGTGCTTGGAGGAATCTGGTCAGTCCTTTTTGGAATTATGCTCCCAAGAAACCCAAGCCTTCAGAGTGCTGCCTATCGTTCCTTTTGACTGAACAATAGTGTACATGGCATTATTGCAATAAGAAAGCTACTACTTTGGGGGGCGTGGCTAGCGCGTGACATGGACGGTCGCATGTGAGCGGAGCTCCGGCTAGAGCCGCTCATCCATCCTGAAATCCATCCTTGCTTACCGGTGCCCGGGTTCGCTGTCCGCTGGAACGCACTTCTGAGGCCCTCCTCCTGGTTCCAGAGCTCCCGTTCTGCCGGTGTCCTTCTCCGTTGGGTAGTAGTCGGTGATCGCTACACGTGGCCGACGGCCATACACTCCCACCGCCGCTGCCGGAGCCGCTCTGTCCCGCGCTGCTGTGGCCTGGAGCTGGGGTGGAGCTGCCGTTCTGGGGCTGCGCTCGTGGGCCGGCCTGGGCTGTGCAGGCACCGCTGAGGCCGCTGGTCCTGCTGGCACCCGGACGGCGGTCTCCCCCTCTCTCCACGTGGCGGGCGGCCATTTTAACCCTGACCGGTTTGGCCATCTGCTGATGAGGGGGCGCTGAGTCTGGCGTTCCTGGCGAGCTGAGCCTATCTCTGACGGTTCCTTCTATGGTTCCCTGCCTGGAAGTTTGGGAGCCGGCATTCCTCTCTCCTGCTTGCTGCTGGGCACGATAGGACCATCCCCTGGCTCCTCTGGGCAGTAGTGCAAGGCAATATCTGTGGCAGCCATCAACTGTCTCTGACCCATTGAAGGTGTGTGCCTCTGTACGATTTATCGTCCTGCTGACTGCTTCTCTGGAAGGCTTTACTTATAATCCAGTGACGGTTGCTGTATGTGCTACTGGACTGTTGAGTTACCATCTGTCCTCCTCTAGTTCCTCCTGGCAATCTATCTACTCCATCACTTCGCTAATGGCCTTCTTGGAGGCCTTACTTATAATCCAGTGACTGTTGCTATCGGCACTATTGGATCGCTGAGTTGCCATCCGTTCCCTCTTAGTTCCTCCTGGCAATCTATTTATTTCATTACTCTGCTGACGGCTCTCTCTTGGAGACATCGCTTATAATCCAGAGTCTGTTGCCATCGATACTATTGGACTGTTGAGTTACTGTCTGTCCTCAGCTGGCTTATTGGCCCTGGTGGCCTGACATAGAGGCTCCTACTGTGCAACTGCTATTAACCAGAGACCTTGTCTATAATCCTCTGGGGCCGGCCTGGTCTTGCTACAATCACACCTCCTCCTCTGCCAACATATCCACCCGTACGGAACGCAGGAAGAGCGGCCGCCGACTCTCTAAAATGAGTCGCCCGCAATCAACCTCTGTCTCTGATCGCCTGAGGGGGTTCTCCAGGGCAGCATCCTCTTCTACATCACCATCGCTTGAGGCAGCCTCTCCTGCCCTTCCAGAGGAGGACCCCGAGCCCACTTTAAAGCAAGTTACTGGACAGCTACTGGAGGCGATCCATGCCGGCACTTCCTCGCTGACCGGGAAAATTGAGGAGGTAAAAATCGACCTGGGCCTGCTCCGTCAGGACTTTCAGACCTTGCGAGGCAGGGTGTGTGAGGTGGAGGATCGGGTCTCTCAGGTAGAGGACACTGTTAACCCACTTCCTGCCAAACTCCAGGAGCTGGAGAGAGCTGCAAGTTTGTGGACCCAGCGTGCGGATGACTTGGAGAATAGATTGCGACGAAACAACCTCCGTATCCTGGGCCTGCCGGAGCGGGCGGAGGGTGAAGATCCTCGGGCCTTTGTGGAGGGGTGGCTGAAAAATGTCCTGCCGGAGGCTCACTTCTCACCAATATTTGCAGTAGAACGGGCCCATAGGGTTCCGGCTAAACCGCCGCCTCAGGGCGCACCTCCTCGACCCTTGTTGGCCCGTCTGATTAACAGCACGGATCGGGATACGGCGTTGCGGGCTGCGCGCCAGGCCGGCGAGCTTAAGTACAACGGAGCAGCAGTGACCATGTTTCCAGATTTCTCGGCGGCTCTCCAGAAGACCCGAGCATCTTTCGTGGCCGTTAAGAGGCGGTTGAGAGAAAAGGCTATACAATACTCCATGATTTACCCAGCACGTCTTCGGGTCGTCCATGACGGCAGGTCCCTTTTCTTTACTTCACCGAGGGATGTGGAGGACTGGCTATCTCTTCTTCCTCGATCTCCGAGACGATGATCCTGACGGCGTGTGGTGAGAGGTCCGATCGGACCATACATAAGGACTTATGTATTACGGGATGCTCTTGTTTATTGCATAAGTAGTTTTATGAAAAGTGCGGTTCTGTTATTATATTATCCTGTAGTCTTATAGTTACCTGGGCTGGCGACCCCCGGGGCGCCGGTGTATCTCATTTACTCATGTGAACCTGGCTCTGTTGAATAGTATATCTCCTAGCCTAGTGATTATCCATACCTTTAAGACAGTGCCCCGTATACCAACCACTGTGGGTGCACTTCTTTCCCCGTTAATTGTAGCCACGGTTAATTTAACAAATATTGTTTGTTTATGCCAGTAATATGTCTCACACCCTTTAGGGGTGTAATGGTTCATTTCGTTTGTATATGGTTCTTAGGTTGCTGCACACCACTTTGTGTTTCACTCAGCCACGCGCTACACACTCATAGGCGGGTCACTTTTGGGGTCCTGAATTGCCATGATTACATTACATTCTTAGACGACCATGGCGTCCTTTAGTGTACTATCTTGGAATGTGAGGGGCCTGGGTCGCCCACGAATGAGGTCGCTGGTTTTCTCTCAGATTAGGAGGGCTGACCCACACCTCATATGCCTTCAGGAAACTCATTTGGTTCCAGACAATTCCAGGCGACTTCAGAAGCCATGGGTTCAGTGGGCGGCTCACTCTACACACACTTCCTATTCCAGGGGGGTGTCCATCTTGGTGCATCGTAGACTCAGGTGGGAGCCAGGCCTCATTGTAATGGACCCCGAGGGACGATACGTTTTTGTCCAGGCCTGGGTTGACTCTGTCCTGTATGTTATCCTGGGTGTGTACTTGCCACCGGCGTCTGATCTTGCTGTGCTCCAGCAGGCTGCGCAGTTTGCGACCCGATTCCCTGGGGCTAATGCATTATGTTTGGGTGACTTTAAAAAGTTATGGATATTGCATTGGATCAGTTCTCCGCAGAGCCAGGTTCCCCCTCTCTGCCTCGCCCTACTACAATGGCCGGAGTGATCCGTGAATTGGGGTGGTTGGATTTGTGGCGAGTCCGGTTTCCGGAGGCCCGCACCTTTTCCTGTCACTCTGCCAACAGACATACTCTGTCCAGGATTGACCATGCTTTTGGAAATACTAAAGCATATTCTTTGTTGCAGACCATATCCTATTTACCCAGGGCAGTGTCTGATCATTCCCCGTTGTTGGTCCAATTAAATAGTAGTACGGCTGCTAAGCCACGACAGGGTTGGCGAATCCACCAATTTTGGTTGAAACTATTTGTACCACATGATCGAATACCTGATCAACTTCAGACGTTTTTGACCATTAATTCCCCAAACACTTCTCCGCTCCTCTTATGGGAAACTATGAAGGCATATCTTAGGGGTTGTATTAAGTCCTCCATTTCCTTTGTAAAGAGGGAATCCTCTCTGTTGGAGACCACTTTGGCGACCCAGTGTGACTCGCTCGAAGCCGCATACGTGGCTAATCCAACTGATGAGGCTAGGTCTCAATGGTTGCAGACGGGTAGACAATATCTGCATATACTGCATGACAAGGCACGTAGGTCTCTGTTTTTTAGCAAACAGAAGTTTTACGAACTCGGCAACCAGTCGAGCAGCTTTCTAGCTCAACTGATACATCAAAACACAGCCTCACCTGCAATACTACGAGTACATTCAGAGACGGGGGAGGTACTGTCCAATAGCTTGGCCATTAGTGACAGATTTTATAGGTATTACAGTGAGTTATACCTCTCCAAGCTTAGAGTCACTGACGGAGAGCTTGCCACCTATTTGGGCTTGATCCCCCTTCCTACATTGTCAGAAGACCAACGTGAATTTTTAGATTCCCCTTTTACGCTAGAGGAGCTATCGGGAGCCCTGGCAGATATGGCAAGGGGCAAATCGCCGGGTCCGGACGGCATCCCGGTGGAGGTTTATGCCCAGTATGGGGGCCTGCTTCTCCCGGTGTTGCTTGACTGTTATAACGCTGCCTTTGTGGGTCGCAGTCTCCCAGAGTCCTTTTATGACGCCACCATTATCCTGTTACTTAAGCCTGACAAGGATCCGCTGGACTGTGGCTCATATAGGCCTATATCACTGCTTAATATAGATTATAAACTCCTTACTAAAATGTTGGCGAAAAGGCTAAATTCTGTTGTTCTCGACCTTGTCCATCCGGATCAGACAGGCTTTATGCCTGGAAAATCCACATCGGATAATCTTAGAAGGGCTCAGGTGATAACTCAGATTGGGGCATCATCCTCACATGACTGGGCGATGGCTTCTTTAGATGCAACAAAGGCGTTCGACTCTGTCGAGTGGCCTTTTCTATTGCAGGTGTTGCGAGGATACGGATTTGGAGAGGGGTTTGTTACCTGGATTTCCCTTCTATACTGTTCCCCTAGAGCGGCGCTGTCCATTAATGGCGCGTTGTCTTCCTACTTTCCTTTGGGTAGGGGTACAAGACAAGGATGTCCATTGTCACCGCTACTGTTTGCTCTGGCGGTGGAACCCTTGGCAATACTGCGTCGGAATGACCCCATATATAAAGGCATAGTGATAGGCACCCGGGAGGAGAGAATAGCACTATATGCCGATGACTTACTCCTGTTTATGAGCGACCCCTCCCGGTCTCTGCCCAGAGCCATGGCTATAATTGACGAATTTGGTAATTATTCTGGCCTACGGACCAATTGGACTAAGTCCTCATACATGCATATTGGCCGTGCGTCAAGTGTAGCTGAGGGGAATGTGGTATGTGGATTGACTACAGTGTCAACCTGCAAATATCTGGGCATCTTTATATCTAGGGACCATAGGTGTTTTTTGGAACAGAACATCTTTCCGCTCATCTCGCACTTTAGGGTTAAGTTTAATCTTTGGGCTACACTGCCTTTGTTGGTGGCTGGTAGAATCAACCTAGTTAAAATGATAGTACTACCCAAATGTCTATATGCTATAAGCCATTCTGCTGTGTCCGTGCCCCTCATTATCTCCTTTATATGGGGAAACTCTAGATCTAAGCTTAGGTTGTCATCTCTACAACGACCAAAGCAGCTCGGGGGTACATCACTCCCTGATCTGTTTCTTTACTACCTGGCAGGACAGCTCCGTTTTATTAGGAAGTGGCTCTCATCTGATCCCCTACAGAGGTCCGAGGCACATCTGGCTCACCACCTGGGTCTGCATAATCTGTGGCCGGTGTTGGAACACCCGGCCTTGTTTAGGGGGAAATTGTTGCCCATCCATGCCCTGGCGGGACAGGTCTGGCGTCAGGCGAAAAAGGTGTCCGCTTATTCTGATATACCTGCGGAGACCCCGCTTTGGCACAACCCTGGTCTGCCGACGTTATTTGCCCTGCCTGGCGCCCGGGCCTGGTCGCAGTATGGCGTGTCCTCTCTTAGTGACCTGTACATACAAGGGGTTTTTAAAACGTTTGACTCGCTAAGCTCCTCCTATGGCATCCCTAGAGCACAGTTCTTTAGATATCTACAGATTAGACATGCACTTTCTTCTCAGTTCCCGGATCGATTCGACAATATATATGAGTATCCGCTTATCGGCATACTTCGCTCACAGGGCCCTGGGGGTTTGATATCTACTTTATATGCACATCTGATACAGGCCAAGGTGTCCACTTTGGACGCCCCGGCCTTGACGCGATGGAGCATAAATATCCCAACTCTCACAGATGAGATGTTTCAAGATATCCTTGAATCTCCTCAACATGTGTCACCTTCAGCTAACAACAAACTGATTCAAACATATATTCTACACCAATGTTACTTGACACCTTCCCGTCTATACAAAATGGGACGTCTGCCCAACCCCGGATGCCTTAGGTGTCTTTGTCCACAGGCAGACTTTTGGCATATGATTTGGGAATGTCCGATCATACAATGTTTTTGGAAAGGGGTCGTGGATCTCCTGGCGGAAGTTCTGGCTAAACCTATACCATTAACCCCAGAGATATGCCTTTTCGGCGTATTAGATGAAGAAATATGGCAATACCATGGTAGAATCCTTTTGAGGGAGTCTTTATTTTATGCTAGGAAAGCTATCGCACTGCGATGGATGGCTCCAAAACCCCCATCAGTATCTCAGTGGAAGAAACTTGTTAATACTGTTCTTCCTTATAACCAGATTGTGTATAAAGGGAGAGGGTGCCCTCAGAAATTCCATAAGGTGTGGGGAGCATGGTGCAATTCTCCGGTAACCCAATATACGGCTCCCTCATTGCGCTCTGCCATTAATTTACTCATGCCGTGAGGGGTGCGAGACACCGGGAGTATCCACGACCTCTCATTTTGGAGTGTATCCTTGTTGTTACCCTTGACTTATTGACTGCATGTTTTGTACATGATAACTGATGTATACAGTATTACGCATGTCCTGATTATATTCTATTCTTTCTGTACCGAGTCTACGTTATATGGTCCGGATGGGACGAGGGCCTGGCGAGGTGTGATGTGGTGTGTTGAGTGAATTTACATTGAAATTCTCGTTTTTTGGTGCGCAACATGTTATGTATTTGTTTTGATTCCTTTTCTTGTGTCTGATACGCAATTTTCAATAAAACGAGTTTAAAAAAAAAAAAAAAAAAAAAAAGGAAAGCTACTACTTTAAAAAAAGAACAATGCTGGCTATCTGCAGTTTGCTAAACATCACTTAAACCTGAAAGCTATTGGAACAATGTTTTGGGGATGGTTGAGACCAAAATAGTGCTTTTTGGTTTAAATGAGAAACATAACCTTAGGAGAAAGGAAAACACCACAATTCAGCTTAAAAATCTCATGAAATTATGTAACACGGTGGTGTCTGTATTATGGTTTGGACCTGTTTTACTGCATCTGGACCAGGACAGATTGACATCATTGATGGAATAATGAATTCTGAATTATACCAGAAACAATATAAGAAAATGTCAGGACATCTGTTTGTGAGCTGAATCTCAAGAGAATGTGGGTCATGCAACAAAACAAATTAAGTTAAAGGTTTGTAACAGCGAGTCAAAGTCCTGACCTTAATCCAATAGAAATGTTGTGGAAGGTCCAGAAGAGAGTAGTTCCTGGGAGGAAAGCCACCAACATAACAGAGTTTAAGCTGTTTTGGTTTTGTATGGATGAATGGGATACAACTCCTCCAAGCTGATATACAGGACTAATGAACAATTACTGGAAATGTATAGATGCAGTTATTGCTACACAAGGGGAGTCACACTAGAGACTGAAAGCAAAGGTTCACATACTTTGACCACTTGCAAATATGTGACATTCGATAATTTTCTTCTACAAATAAATGATTCTAATATTTTTGACTGTGTTTGATTCTCTCTTTGGTTCCCTTTGTCTATTATCATGACTTCTTTGAGAATCTAATCTAGTTCTAGGTCAAATTTATGCAGAAAATTCAGAAGGGCAGACAAACTTTCAAGCACCATTCTAGACAGTCAGGCAAATTTATGAGGACTGGTGTTCTCAACAGTAGTCTTCATATTCATAAATGAGGTGCACCCTTTGCCAGGCAGTGCGTCTGCAGTAAAATCTACGCCAGCTTGTAACGGATGTAGATTTCAGGGATTATTTACACCAGTTCAAATGATCATAAATCTGGTGGGGCTGCTGACCCTACCCATGCCACGTCTGTTCTAGGAAAGTGGTGATGGTGGAACACAAGTGAAAAAAGTCACTTTTTTTTTTTTTTGTCACAAAAACGTGATTGTGGCAAAATTTGCAATGTTTTAATGCCTTATATGACAGAAAAATGATGTACAAGGCATGATAAATCTCCCCCAAAGTGTTATAGTCTATTTCATATCCAGGGCTGCAACTACAGTACTATTCTTCAGGCTTCAGAGCTAAAGCCTCCAAGCATTCCCAGCAGAAGACTAACTTTTGAATTACAATGTGTTTTCAGTACAAGACAAGTAATATAGTGTACGTATACAGTCACTGCAGCAGTAGAATAGCCAGTGCAGCTCGGGAGCACAACAGTGTAACTCAAGTACATTATAAGTAATGCTATGAATGTATCCAATGGAGCATATTTATGAAGACTGTGGTGTTGAATGCCAGCCTTCATATTCCCGGTGCCAGCGGAAGAGCTGCCCTATTTATTACGAGGACCTCTTCATAAATGTAGTGGCATCTTTGGTGGGCTGTACACCAGTGATGTAAACTACATCAGAAGAAACCTGCCGTAAATGAATAATAAATCTCCCCCAATGACACCACTGGCAGAATAGTAAATGCAACTCAGGAGTATAATAAAGTATGTAACTCAAGATCAGTACACAGATTACAATGTGACAGGGATAAAATTAGTTTAGAACCTAACCTGAGCCTGGACATCTCCTTTTTCAGCCAGAAACTGGTAGTACTGGATGAGATCTTCCTCCAGCATTCCACTGGCCATGCCGGGATTTTCTAACTCATCAGGCAAACGAATCCTCTGAACTACTGTCCCTCCGGTAAGTGAAATGTCACTGGCCACTGTGTTAAGATAGTACAAACAGAAGCATAAACAGAAGTTAACACTAATGATAGTTCTCAACCTTCCAAATATTGTGCAGATTTTGCCAGACGATTAGACTGGAGTTGAAATGATACAAGTTTCGCCTGTTTAACCAGTTTACGCAGTGCACAAATATAAAACAGTAAACATATTACCATGATTCGCAACCAGCCGGTAATGTGTCAGGGCAGATTCACAGCTTTGCAGAACACCGATACTAGCCCAATAGCGATAGCCCTGTAAAAACAAAAAAGTGTTACTTCAAGTCATAGTATGCAACATAGGCTGAACTGGATGGACAAACTATTATTCTGCAATGTTGATCCAGAAGAAAGAAAGAAGGGTATTCTTTATTGTGAAATTATGGAATTCTCTGCCAGAGTAAGCTGTCTTGGGGAATTCACTAATAGAACGACTGGGAAGCCTTTCTAGAGTATATCAATATTACAGGTTACTAAATTTCTGGAGATGAGTTGTTGATCCAGGGATTTATTCTGATTGTCAGTCAAAAAGAAATTTTTCAGCTAAAATGAGTAAAATTGGCTTTATGTCAGTGTAAAAGTCTTCTTCTAAACATATCTCTGATGTCTCCTTCTTATAGTCCTGCAATATACTGACCATTGTTGCTTTCAAGTAAATATGCAGCGACTAAAGTCTGACAGTCGATGTGTTTCTGATGCTACATGTATTTGTAGAACATTACAAGCCTTGTCATCTTTACACTGGCACAGTTACTCTCATTTTCTACAGCTACACCTATATTATAGAAAATATGGGATGTGTCACTATCCAAGTAGGGTATATTTAAAATATATAAATCTTTATTGAATCAAGGTTAAAATAATGAGCTTGTCACTTCAAAGATATTAAAATCATAGCTTGAAAATAATATAAGGGATAGGAGAGACACTCTATTTGTCACATAACCTGTCCTTCTCCTAAAGAAATACCCTTAAAAGTGATATAGGAGAGCTAAATATAGCACTAATCCCTAATATTGACCAGCAGTATAGCAACCTAAAACTAGTCAATAAATGGTGCTACAAAAACAACAGAGTGCCCGTGCACTATCCATATAGCACTCAGCAGGTAATTTAATTAAGAAACATTTCTAGATACAGTGGTACTGCAGGTTCATAGGAGACTGTGTAGAAGGATCATATGTGCACTGTACTCACCAAAACCATATGTGCAATGAGGTTCCCTCCTAATGCTCCAAATGTGTAATACACAAGAGCCTGCAACATACAAAAGACACAATTACATGCTAATTCCAGTAGTAATAACCAGATAACGAATGTAAGAAGCAGTACCACACCAAAATAATACCCTCCCCCCCCAAAAAAAACAAAAAAACGTGGACTGGATGCATCAAACCATGCAAATAGAGCATGAAGGCAAACAAGAAAATAGATTGCATGTAAAAAAGAGGCACACCATCAATATATACAAAATAAAATTAGTTTATTAAACTAATAAAGGAGACACATATAAATATATTAAAAACATTTAAAAATTCTTAAATAACACAGGCTATAATCTGAGTGGACCCTATGCTATAGGAGTGGTTAGAAATAAACCAACAAATTGATACACATCTGTGCATATATAGAATATATATAATAAATATATACAAAATAAACAATAAGGGGGTAAATATCCAAACATAAGCAAATATACGTATAATAACACCATACCCAACAGTAAGAATACAGCCCAAGCATGTAAAAACCAACAACAACAGGGAGGTCAACCCTTCCATAAGTAATAACCAAATCCACTCAGACAGAGATGAAATTAATTGATATTACCTTTGCCTGACTGGAGTTCACACCAAGACCAGAAGCATAGAGGAAACCCAGAGCCTAAGTACAAAGAAAAGAAACAATGTTACATGGTAGTATATGAGCATGCCTGGATCATTTAAAGAGGGTTGTCCAATTTCAGCAAATTATTGTTATACAGGTTTCTAATATACCTGTTGCATCAATTTGTCGAGGCTTTCTAGATCTCTGCTTGCTGTCATTCATTGTTTACTTTCACAATGGACACACTGGTGCATCCGAGTGCCCATAGTAAACAATCAATGAGAGCAAGCAGAGATCTAGAAAACCATGCAGAATTGAGAGTTTTTTTTGTTATTGATTGATTTCTTTTGCTTTCTGTATCGTGTACATGTACATGTTTTGCAATGTCTTATTGTTTACAGGAGCTGGATACCCTGGCAGAACTCTACATACTTTTTTGTGGACTGTTGTTGACCCATATTATTCTTCTTATTTTGATGCTTGCTTTCAATGTGTTTATTTTTTTTATTTATGTAAATGGAAAATAGAGATAATAGAAATTATTTGAATTAACAAAAAAAATGTATATTATAAAATTGTATAACTTTTTATTATACATACATTAACATGTATTTGCTGAAACTAAAAAAAAACACTTTAGGCTGAGGCCCTACGTTGCGGAAATACAGCTTTTTTTTAATCCAAAGCCAAAAAAAGCTTCTACTTCTACCTAATGCTAAATCCACTCCTGACTTTGGTTCAAAAAAACAAAACAAAAAAAAAACACAGCACAAAAAGCGGAGTTTCCGCACTGTGGGGCCTCAGCCTAAGGTTACACAGACTTCCTATTCCTTTATTGAATTTATGGGAGATAGAGAAACTAGATTGTGAGCTCTTGGAACAAGTACTAAACTCTTTGTGTTTTATGCACACAACTTTACGTGTGTGGGTTCCATGGAAGACAATGAACTGATGGCATCTGTGTGCTGTCCGTCCACCAGCTACAGATTACCAATAGCATAGATAAAGGCCTGAAAAAATGGGACAGGAATAGGACCTGCTCCATATTTTTCAGCTTGGTCCTATAGGCCACGCACAGATCAATAAAAATTACAGATGTCTGTGTGGGGCCATATGTTATCTGTTACTACTCATAATAACATAGTACACTGACCAAAACTATTGTTGTGTACATGAGGCCTTTATTATTCCCCCGTTTCTACACAAGTGATTCAGTGGGGTGCTTTGAGGGTTAAATTGACTTGCTGCCTTATCCTGCATATATAGTTCCCTATGTTGCCCCCCTTCCGGACCATACTTTTGAGCTGTCAGAGGTCACTGCCTGAACCAGAACTGTAAAAGGACTCCTAGGGAACTCAGAACAAGGAACTCATAAGAATGCACACTCATATCACCTCCACAACGATGAAGAAAAATAATAGTGGAAAGCCTCTTCAATAACTGTTAACTAAAAGTGGGTTACTAGTTTTCCACTGAAACATCTCTTTGCATATTTCCTTTGGGCAAACGCAAAATCCTACCCATAGATATGACAGATTTCCATATGGTTCCTATTATAAGGCATTGCTAATAATTACAGGATATGGGGTTCTTACTGTCTGCCCTCGAGGTGATCCCTGCTCAGTCAATTTCTCCAGAAGAGTCTTGGCTGAGGGAATATCTTGCTTTAAGGGATCCCCAAACAAGAATGCATAGGCCACCTTCTCCATGGCTTTAATGTGATTCAGGTCAGAAGCTTTCATGAAGTACTGGTACGCCCTGCAGAAGAGAGGTAACAGTAAGAACCTGCAATCGTCATCATAGGGAAAAAAGCACAGAATTCAAGTATCAGGGGAAGGGGTACAATACATACTCTCTCCTCTGTGACCTCTTTATACTCTCATTCAATATCTTCATCCCTTGCTGGTAAAGCTCCTCAGCTTCCTGCATCTGCCGTCTTTGGGTGGTCTGTTCCTCCGCTGGAAAAAAAAAAAAAAAAAGTCATAATTTACTGCTGGGTACGCATATGACAACACTACCATGTGTGGCAACACCACTCAGCTCTTGCGGGTACCATGTATAAAGACACTAGCCTCAGTGACAAACAGCAATGGTATACAGTACATGGAGAATGAATGATATGGAACTGCAAGGAGAAAAGTGATGATACAGACACAAACATACCCAGTCTCCAGTCACAGGAGGCTGTCCCAACCCATGAACATGCATAGTGCAGACATGTAAAAATATAAAGTATCTGTGATACAGTACAATATCAACCCCTTTCACACACTGCAACAAAAATCTGCACTGATTTTATGGCACCTGTGGGTTTTCAGTCACCAGAATTCCCAATATTCAGTTTCCTTCTGTTTTGTAAGAACATAAGCTGAAGGGGGTTGTAGCAGAAATTATACTTATTCCCTATCCTGTAGACAGGACATGAGTGTCAGATTGCTGTGGGTCCAATTGCTTGGGCACTCAGTGATCAAGAGAATGGGGGCCTGAACGTTCCCCTAAACGCTCTATGTGAGTGGAACGTTGGTGCACATATGAGGCCAGCTCCCTGTTCAATTCTATAGGGTTGACTGTCACCGCAGCAATGGTGCATTAATAGTGGTACAGTTGAAACCAGAAGTTTACAGACACCGTATAAAAAGACATATATGCATGTTTTTCTCACTATTTGACACGAAATCAGAATAAACCTTTCCCGTTTTAGGTCAATTAGGATTACCAAAATTATTTATATTTGCCAAATACCAGAATAATGACAGAGAATTTTTAAGACATTTTTATTACTTTCTGCAAAGTCAAAAGTTTACATACATTTCATTAGTATTTGGTACCATTGCCCTTAAACTGTATGTCTTGGGTAAAACGTTTTGGATATCCTTCCACAACGTACATCCAAACCCTCAACACCTCCTGCCGCCTCCAACTCAAGAACATCCATCGAATCCGTTCCTTCCTCACCCCTGAAACTACAAAGATGCTAGTCCACGTCCTCATAATCTCCCACTTAGACTACTGTAACACCCTTCTCCATGGCCTACCAGGTAACACTCTCTACCCCCTCGAGTCCACCCTAAACTGTGCAGCTCACTTAATACACCTCTCCCCCCGTTCTTCATCGGCCGCTCTCCTCTGCCAATCCCTTCACTGGCTACCTGTTGCCCAGCGAATAGAGTTCAAAATGCTAACACTGACATACAAAGCCATCCACAAACCTGTCCCCTCCATATATCTCCGACCTAATCTCCCGCTACCTGCCCACACGTAACCTCCGATCCTCCAAAGACCTCCTACTCCGCTCAGCTATTATCCGCTCTTCACACAACCGTCTCCAAGATTTCTCCCGTGCATCCCCCATACTTTGGAACTCATTACCAAGACACATAAGACTAACCCCCAAAATCACAAGCTTCAAGAAGGCCCTGAAGACTCACCTATTCAGGAAGGCCTACAACCTCCAATAATGCTACTGCCACCAAACCAGAATGTGAACTGTCTCTATCCCTCTTCCCTCATAGATTGTAAGCCCTTGTGGGCAGGGCCCTCTATCCCACTGTGCCAGTTGGTCACTGTTAGTATTATATTTGTTTTGTATATTTTGTGTATCGTATGTAAACTCTCAAATGTAAAGCACCCTGGTGCTATATAAATAAATAATAATAAAAAGCTTCTCACAATAGTTGGTAGGAATTTGGGCCCATTCCTCTTGACAGAACTGGTGTAACTGAGCCATGTTTGTAAGCCGCCTTGCTCACACCTGCCTTTTCAGCTTTGCCCATAAATTTTCAATAGGATTGAGATCAGGGCTTTGTGATAGCCACTCCAACACAGAGGTGGCAGCCTCATGTTGTGGTGTTGTTTTGCTGCAGGAGGGACTGGTGCACTGCACAAAATAGATGGCATCATGAAGAAAGAAAATTATGTGGCAATACTGAAGCAACATCTCAAGACATCAGCCAGGAAGTTAAAGTTTGGGCACAAATGGGTCTCCCAAATGGACAACGACCCGAAGCATACTGCCAAACTGGTTACAAAGTGGCTTAAGGATAACAAAGTCAATATTTTGGAATGGCCATCACAAAGCCCTGATCTCAATCCTACTGAAAATGTATGGGCAAAGCTGAAAAGGCAGGTGTGAGCAAGGCGGCTTACAAACATGGCTCAGTTACACCAGTTCTGTCAGGAGGAATGAGCCCAAATTCCTACCAACTATTGTGAGAAGCTTGTGGAAGGATATCCAAAACGTTTGACCCAAGTCATACAGTTTAAGGGCAACGGTACCAAATACTAATGAAATGTAAGTAAACTTTTGACTTTGCAGAAAGTAATAAAAATGCGTTCAAAATTTCTCTCTCTCATTATTCTGGCATTTGACAAATATAAATAATTTTGGTAATCCTAATTGACCTAAAACGGGAAAGGTTTATACTGATTTCATGTCAGATAGTGAGAAAAACCATATATATGTGTCTTTTTATATAGTCTATGTAAACTTCTGGTTTCAACTGTAAATAAATAGTGTACAATGGTAGATGCAGCTCCCCCACCCCACCTTTTTTTCAAAAGCAAATTATGAGGGGCTGTACAGACCACACAGGTTATTACTGCTCCATGAAACAACAGTTTATAAGACATTATTAATGAGGACTTTTGTGACGCATATCATCTCCAAGGGGCACTTACTTTCACAGAAGCCCCATCTCAGGTCACTCTTGTAATTATACGTAGTGGCACACCACAACCGTCCGTCTTCTCTTCCATCTGATGTGCACTCATCATATTCCTTCTCCATAAAGAGGAAAGGGAAGTAACATGGCTCGCCATCCGAGGTTCCTCCGATAGCTGTGATCACTGATGGGAGACATTACAATTTAGTGACAAATCTCAAAACCTCCACCACTCTGTGCTTGTCTCTGGGCAGTTCTGGGCTTTACAATATATAGTGTAAACTTGGTCAAACGGGAGGAAGTTTCTAATTCTCAGTGATATAATCCTTAGGGAAGGCTGCCCACTTCATCAGACACCCTCTCCTGTAGTGGTCACAGCCTGTTCTAGGCTGCTGAGCATTACAAATGTTTTATATAGATTCTTCTATGACTGTCTGATAATCTGGCTCTCATTATGTAACGTTCATCAGGTTACATAATGACAGCCAGATTATCAGACAGTCATAGAAGAATCTATATAAAACATTTGTATATTATGGTTTATGAAACAGTTATTACACAGGCTGCAAGCCATGCTTGTAGACTCAGGATAATGAAGGTGTCTTGGACATCATGGTTCAGCAATTCCATTACAAGCATTCCTCGCACAACATTCAGCTTCTTACAAGTAACTTTTCAGATTTTGTCTCCTTCACAGTTTCAGGTCACAATTTGTTTACAGGAATTTGCTTTGTGGGCCAATGAGCTTGAGGGGAAATGGTGACGCGGCCAACACCTGCCAGGCGCAGGCACGGTGCACACAGCCTGTGACAGATGGAAGTTTCACACAGACATCTGGATGATGAAACCTCAGAAAATAGTTACTGCCCAGAACAGTCACAAGTGAAGTCAGAGCTGCAGAATCTACAGTCCATTTCCACACATGTAAGTAAAGGCAGGAGCCAAAACTCCATGCTGAATGCATTCTGCCCTGTGGGGGCAATAAAGAGGAACTCCAGCAAAAGCCTGAAATCACTCATGAAAACACACATAAGATCTTTCACATCAGCAACTTCTCCGTGGAACTGCTTGCTTAACATTAAACAGATCTCACTGACAATGGTTAGAAACGCTGCTATATGGGAATCCAGCATTGGCTGGCAGGGGTGGGGAGGCAAGACAGTCAAAGGCCAGCAGTGGACTTTCATGTGAGTTATATTAAAAGTGTCTTGGCGCTAGTAAATGTGCCAACAAAACAAAAGATCTTCAATGGAGTTGGTTTACATGTGTGCAGCTGTGATGTGCACATATACACCACCTCACTATTGAAGCCTATCACTGGCCTCCGCATTCATAGGCTGTGTACCACTGAGGCCAATGATTGACTTCATGGTGACATATGTATATATAATGTCATCACTACAGAACTAGAATGAGGTTATAGAAGTACAGGCAACACTATCTTCAGGGATTGATGCTTGCAACTTTCCCAGGGAACTGGACAGGCTCCCCACAAATGTTTTCTTCTTATAAAGCATTACAGAACTGTCAGCACTGGAAGTAATGGAGTAGAAAACTGGTAAGGTTCACTTATTTCATTATTAAAGGAAAATCTATAATCTTGTGGTTGGAGGTGGATGTGTTATGATACGCACTGTGAGGCAAAGCTGAGCAATGGGCACATACTAGAAGTCATCCAACCAACCAAAACCAGATGATACCATGAAACAAATGATGATGCTAAGGCCTCGCTTACTCTAGAAGTGGCTACAAAACAAACAAGATGTGGCATGTATTACTAAATTGGACGCTATCTGGTAATTAAACTTCATTTACTTACAGAGATGGTGACATTTGCTGTTCTGTTGCTGTTATGTCATTTTTTTCCTCTCAAAAGCGACATTAATAGCACCATATTGGCGGTCACCTTGAAGTTAGCAACAAATAATAGTCTTATCATGACTTTATTAGAAACAAATTGTAAAGTAAAAACCAATATGGCCAAACTTTTGTTTTACAAAAATGGCGTTACAAGACAGAAAAAAGCTGATATCTCTGTAAGTAAAGTCAAGTCACTGGACTGCAGCGAACTCTCTCACAACTGCTTCACCAGTACAGAACTATATTATGTTTTGGCTGTAACTGGTCAGTGTGACCTGTGCTCCTCCAGGCCAATGGTCATCCAACTGTTTATGTAACATTCACCATTTATTTATTATGCTTACTTATATAGCGCCAACATATTCCGCAGCGCTTAACAGACATTGTCAGTCACTGTCCCATATAGGGCTCACAATCTACATTCCCTATCAGTATGTCTTTGGAGTGTGGGAGGAAACCGGAGTACCTGGAGGAACCCCACGCAAACACAGGGAGAACATACAAACTCCTTGCAGATGTTGTCCTTGGCAGGATTTGAACCCAGGACTCCAGCGCTGCAAGGCTGCAGTGCTAACCACTGAGCCACCATGGTGCACACATTGTAATACAGCAATGCTCTATCAGAGTTAACTATTAGCCCAAGACTGGAGAAAATGCATTGTAAAAGACAAACACAAGGGGTTACATTGGATGTCTAGTTTAGATGACCCCTACCAATGTTATAGATCCACAACAATAAAGCCAAATACAGCAAATAATGCTGACGGTGAAAAAAAAAAAAAAAAAAAAAAAGAGCACAGTGCTGATGAAACGAATGGTAATAGTTGGACAGCCACCAACCACAAGGACAAGCGTTTGTTCCCCCCACAGATCACCCCAAGACAAGCCCTGAGCTCCTTTCTCTTGCCATTCACACCAGGACAAGCCCTCAGCTCACCTGTCGACCACCCTAGAAGACAAGTCTTCCCTACCTATAACCAGGACAAGTGTTCAGCACCTAATACTTCAGTCAGTAGTCCTCAGATTTACTGGCGCTCAGCAGACAATAATGTCCCAAATTTGTTAGTAAAACTGGTCATGCACAATAGACATTTTAGTTGGTGATCAGGACTAAAAATACCACGAATGTCTGTTGTGTGTTAGCTATTTATGTCAGCGCTATTTCCAGACAGTGGACAGCTTAAATTGAGAATGTTTGGCATGAGTGGCCACTTTTGTCCCATTACCAGCCATTCTGGGCAGATTCACATTTTTTGGTTTTTTTTTTTTATTATTCTGATTGATAAGTTGTTAATGTTGATGATGGGTTCCCCTGTAGAAATTCCCAACATTAATCTAATGGCCGCATCACAGCTACCCAAAAACTTCTAACAAAGGAGTGGGGAACATATGATAATGTAACAAGGTAGATTTAACAGGAGTCTTGAAAAGCTGAGTTATGGCTCCATCAGCAGCTGTATATCTCACCACAATGACTGCTCTCCAGGTTTACCAGAAGCTTAGCATAAGGAGACACCTATAGAAATGCTATTTCTCTGTTTGATTTGGGCAATATCCCAAAAGACAGAAGACCCCACAATCACCCTTCTCTCTAACACAAGTGAGTAACATTGCCCTCTCAGAATGTACCTGATTTTTGGATGTCTGCTTTGTCCGCCTCACTCTTTCCCTCCTGCTCTTGCAAGGATCCAGTGTCTGTGACCCCTGACCCTCCCTCCAGGCTGTCTGTGTTGTCCAAGAAGGTCACAGTCTGTGTGCTTGTCTCAGATTCATCCTGTAGGGCTTTCTGGTCTGAATTTAGGGGTGCAGATGTCTGAGGGTTGTCCGCTATATTAGACTCTTGACTGTCCTGGGGTATCTCATTCTCCATCCACCTCTCTGCATCCGGTTCCTCATACAGTGTCTTATCTCCAGTGGGGAAGTGCGTCTCCGGTTCTATGATTTCCTGGTAATGGACAATGGGGATGACATAAGTCCCAATCCATATGTCAGGGGAGATTGGAGCAAGGTGGGAGATGAAGATTTCACTGACAGATAGTACAAAACAAAAGAAGCGGCACCAAAAACCACAGTGTCTCCCCTCCCCCTGCACCCCATGTCACACTATACATTAACATTAAATATATATTGGAACACTACATAAAGAGGATCCCATACTGTGTAGCACTTACTGAGGTTTCATCGTCTCCTTCATCATCTGGAAGAAAAGAAGAAACAAGTTCCCATCAGTCACTGCCCCTGCCAGCTGACAACTGGTATCCCCTCAGAGCATACTGGACTCTGGCCACCAAGCAGAACATAATGTGACCACTCTTATCTTGCCCCTCTTCTTCTCTGCTGTCAGACGAGGACCCCCCGCCCTCCCTTTTATGTTAACCAAACAGCGTCTCCTGCTCTTTTTCCCCCTTTCATTCTCACCCCCCCCCTCAGTCAGTCAGTCAGTCACCCTCTCCTCAGTCAGTCAGTCAGTCAGTCACCCTCTCCTCAGTCAGTCAGTCAGTCAGTCACCCTCTCCCTCAGTCAGTCAGTCACCCTCACCCCTCCCTCAGTCAGTCAGTCACCCTCTCCTCAGTCAGTCAGTCAGTCAGTCACCCTCCCTCAGTCAGTCAGTCAGTCACCCCCCCCCCCGTCGGTCGGGTCAGTCAGTCAGTCACCCTCTCCTCAGTCAGCAGCAGCAGCACCCTCCCCTCAGTCAGTCAGCCAGTCAGCCCCTCTCCTCAGTCAGTCAGTCAGTCAGTCACCCTCTCCTCAGTCAGTCAGTCAGTCAGTCACCCTCTCCCTCAGTCAGTCACCCCCCTCTCCTCAGCCCTCAGTCAGTCAGTCAGTCAGTCACCCTCTCCTCAGTCAGTCAGTCAGTCAGTCACCCTCTCCCGGGTCAGTCAGTCAGTCACCCTCTCCCGGCCCCTCAGTCAGTCACCCTCTCCTCAGTCAGTCAGTCAGTCAGTCACCCTCTCCTCAGTCAGTCAGTCAGTCACCCTCTCCTCAGTCAGTCAGTCAGTCAGTCACCCTCTCCTCAGTCAGTCAGTCAGTCAGTCACCCTCTCCCAGTCAGTCAGTCAGTCAGTCACCCTCTCCTCAGTCAGTCAGTCAGTCAGTCAGTCACCCTCTCCTCAGTCAGTCAGTCAGTCAGTCACCCCCCCTCAGTCAGTCAGTCACCCTCTCCTCAGTCAGTCAGTCAGTCACCCTCTCCTCAGTCAGTCACCCTCTCCTCAGTCAGTCACCCTCTCCTCATTCAGTCAGTCACCCTCTCCTCATTCAGTCAGTCACCCTCTCCTCAGTCAGTCAGTCAGTCACCCTCTCCTCAGTCAGTCACCCTCTCCTCAGTCAGTCACCCTCTCCTCAGTCAGTCACCCTCTCCTCAGTCAGTCACCCTCTCCTCAGTCAGTCAGTCGTCACCCGTCAGTCAGTCACCCTCTCCTCAGTCAGTCACCCTCTCCTCAGTCAGTCACCCTCTCCTCAGTCAGTCACCCTCTCCTCACTCAGTCAGTCACCCTCTCCCCAGTCAGTCAGTCACCCTCTCCTCAGTCAGTCAGTCAGTCACCCTCTCCTCAGCTCAGTCACCCTCTCCTCAGTCAGTCACCCTCTCCTCAGTCAGTCACCCTCTCCCATCAGTCAGTCAGTCACCCTCTCCTCAGTCAGTCAGTCAGTCACCCTCTCCTCAGTCAGTCAGTCAGTCAACACCCTCTCCTCAGTCAGTCAGTCAGTCAGTCACCCTCTCCTCAGTCAGTCAGTCACCCTCTCCTCAGTCAGTCAGTCAGTCAGTCAATCACCCTCTCCTCAGTCAGTCAGTCAGTCAATCACCCTCTCCTCAGTCAGTCAGTCAATCACCCTCTCCTCAGTCAGTCAGTCAGTCAATCACCCTCTCCTCAGTCAGTCTCCCCCCACTTCTGTCTGTCTTAGTCTCCCCCTCTTCTCTCTGTCACTGTCTCCTCGTCTGCTGTCAATCCCCTGTCTCTTAGACCCGGTTCCTGTCACTTACCGGCCGCAGTTTGACAGATCCCGTACCCGAGCAGAGCTGTTATGACCCCGCAGTAAAGGCTCAAAAGCAGCAGAGCCCGTACCGTCCGACCCCCCATTCTTCAGCGGACTTGGCCCCGCAGTAACCCTGACTGAAAGCTCCTGGCTCTAGCCGCGGCCTAATCCAGAACCCAGAGCCACCCGAGCATAGAACCCAACGAATCAGCGGCCTCGGCTCTTCCACCTGGACCAACCAGGAAACCAGAGCTGCAAGCCAGCCTATCATTGAAGGTGGGAGGGAATTAAGGCCTAGACGTTTCGTCAGCCGTGTGCGGCTACATGGCCCTCTGGGATTGGCCACAACGCGAGATAGTAAACAAACTACAATTCCCGGCATTCTCCGCCGTCTCCGCCCTATGCACGCTTCATGGGATATGTAGTCTTTAATCTTGAATGTTGTAGAACCTGGAATTTAAAACGTGCAGGCAGAGCCTACCAGTACTGTTCTGCGATGGTGATCTTCATATACAGTCATGGCCAAAAGTTTTGAGAATGACACAAATATTATATTTTCACATGATCTGCTGCCCTCTGGTTTTTATGTGTGTTTGTCAGATTTTTTAACAACAACAAAAAAAAAAATGCAATCTATTTTATGAGTAACAGAAGTTTATATAGATTGTTAAAGTGTGTTTGTAGCAGCAAATTATTTTTGTTGTTGCTCCTCCTTCTTCTTCTCTTCCCCTTTTATTCTCCCTTGCTTCTTTTCCTTTTCTTTTTCGTCTTATCCCTGCTTATTGTCTTTTTTTCTTGTTTAATTTTTTTTTTAATTTTTTTTTTTTTTTTTTTTTTTTTTTTTTTCTTTTTTTCTTTTTGGTTTTTAGTTGTTGTTTGTGGTTTGGTTTTGTGGGGGTTTTTTCCCCCCATGCCCCTAAATTTTTTTTTTTTTTTTTTTTTTTTTTTTTTTTTCCTTTTTTTTTTTTTGGTTGGTCCCCCTTGTTGTTTTGGAAAGTGTTGGTTGGCGCCCTGTTTTGTGTTGGTTGGTTGGGTGAGGTTTTTTTGGAGTACTTTTTTGTACCTTTTTTTATTTTTGGTTTTTTTTTTAAGCATGTTTGTAAGAAAACCTATTTGGTTGGCTGAGAAGCAACTCCACACATGAATGGTTTCAGGATGCTTTACAGTTGGCATGAGACAAGACTGGTGGTAGCGCTCACCTCTTCTTCTCCGAATAAGCTGTTTTCCAGATGTTCCAAACAATCGAAAAGGGGATTCATCAGAGAAAATGACTTTCCCCCAGTCCTCAGCAGTCCACTCCTGTACCTTTTGCAGAATATCAGTCTGTCCCTGATGTTTTTTCTTGAGAGAAGTGGCTTCTTTGCTGCCCTCCTTGAGACCAGGCCTTGCTCCAAGAGTCTCTGCCTCACAGTGCGTGCAGATGCACTCACACCTGCCTGCTGCCATTCCTCAGCAAGCTCTGCACTGCTGGTAGCCCGATCCCGCAGCTGAAACACTTTTAAGAGACGGTCCTGCCGCTTGCTGGTCTTTCTTGGGCGCCCTGGAGCCTTTTTGGCACCAATGGAACCTCTCTCCTTGAAGTTCTTGATGATGCGATAGATTGTTGACTGAGGTGCAATCTTTCTAGCTGCAATACTCTTCCCAGTTAGGCCATTTTTGTGCAGTGCAATGATGACTGCACGTGTTTCTTTAGAGATAACCATGGTTAACAGAAGAGAAACAATGATGGCAAGCACCAGCCTCCTTTTAAAGTGTCCAGTGGTGTCATTCTTATTTAATCATAACAGATTGATCTCCAGCCCTGTCCTCATCAACACCCACACCTGTGTTAATGGAGCAATCACTGAAACGATGTTAGGTGGTCCTTTTAAGGCAGGGCTGCAATGATGTTGAAATGTGTTTTGGGGGATAAAGTTCATTTTCTAGGCAAATATTGACTTTGCAAGTAATTGCTGTTAAGCTGATCACTCTTTATAACATTCCGGAGTATATGCAAATTGCCATTAGAAAAACTGAAGCAGTAGACTTTGTAAAAATTAATATTTGTATCATTCTCAAAACTTTTGGCCATGACTGTAGATGTAAATTCTATGCAGCAACCATAATATAAATTATAAGTGGAAAGTAGAGGCGTTGCTTTAAGCAACTGGCCAAGTTCAAGTTTGTATGTTGAATATTTGAAATACAAAAGTTACCTAAAGTGTGGAATTCTGGAAGAGAACACTGCTTTGATTCTGAAGCCTACCTTAAAGTATCTCCAGTTCTAAACAACTTTTCATCTTCTATCTCACATCTTGCTTACATTAGATTTGTCTCCATATTGAATCTCACACACACAGCTCTATGGAGAAGGGAGGGGGAGCAGGATCTCCTGCCAGCTGGTTAATTGATTTATTATCTCACTCTATGCACTAGTAGTTTCCTACCTACAACCAAGCAGCAGAGTGTAGCAGCAATAAATTATCTGAGCGTCTTTTGTAGCAGCCTCTTCATCCCTTCCCCTCTTCATAGACACTAATATGTAAAAAGTAACTCTATCTAAAAAGTGGAGAAGAAAGCATATTTCTTTAATAAGATATATTACAGTTTCTTATTTTCACCTGTATAATTTATTCATTTATAAAAAGTTGTTTGTAACTGGGGGTAAGCTTTAACCCCTTGAGGACACTGCCTAAGGCCGGTTGCACAAGATTGTGTGCTAACCACCGGCCATGCTTCCACGGCCCCATTCATTCAATAAATAGGAGCAGTGGAAGCATGGCAGCAAAACCGGACAGGAAGAGGACCTGTCCTGAGTTTCGTGGCCCGGACTGTCGGCCCACACACGGGACCGTGTGATTCACGGTTGTGTGTGTGGGCTGACAGAAATAAATGGGTCAGTGTGCTATCCGGGGAAAACCCGGATAGCACACTGAACCATGCCACGGTCATCTGCAAAGGGCCTAAAAGTACTTTACATAAGTGATTTTGAGATTGTTTTTACGTGATGCATTGTACTTCATATTAGTGGTAAACATTGATCAATATTTTTGTATTTATTTATTAAAAATCGCAATTTTCAAAATATGAAATGTTCTGCTTTTCAGACAAATAGTCATACCACCAAATACATTAATAAATATTATCTGCTATATCTCTGCTTTATATTGGCATCATCTTTTAATTGGCCTTTAATTTATTTTGAACGTTAGAAAGCTTACAAGCATAACTGTGATTTTCCAGATTTACAAAAAAATTTCCCAAACTTATTTTTTTAGGGACCACTTCAGTTCTGAAGGGGATTATAAAGGTCTATAAATTACAACCCCCCCCCCCCCCATTAATCACCCCATTTTCAAAACTGCACCCCTCAAATAATTCAAAACAGCATTTGGGAAGTTTGTTAACCTTTAAAGGGAATCTGTGGGGGGCGTGGCTAGCGCGAGTACGGAGCGGCAGCATGTGAGCTGAGCTCCGACGAGGACTCCTATAATCCTGCCGATATCCTGCTTGTGTCCGGGCTCTGGTGACCGCTGAACACCCCATCTTCTCCTGCGCTTCTCCTGCGCGGGTCTTCGGTCCGGTGGCTGTCCTGAACATCGCGGCGGCTGTGCCGGGCGGTGGAGATCCGTGCGGGCGGTGAGCTTAGGCGGCCATCTTGCCCGCGTGGTGGGCCTGCGGTGACCGGCTGTGTAGCTTGCCTGGGCTCTGCGGTGGAGGGCTGGGTGACAGGGGACTGGGGCTGCCGGCCTGGGTGCCCTGGGCCTCTACTTTGGGGTACCTACCCACAGAAACAAACTGGCCCTCTGATAACACCTCCTGGCAGCTGATGTGCCATATTTTGGTCCTCTGCTACTATCTACAGGTTGTATTGTGGACATTGCTAGATATAGTCCCTCTGATAACACCTACTGGCCAGCATGGTAGATGCCACTATGGACTGATCCTCTGATAACACCTATTGGCTGCTTTGTCTGGCGAGTGAGTACTGTATCCTGATCCTCTGTTACTATCTATTGGCCGCATCGTGGACACTGCTGGGGGCTGTCCCTCTGATAACACCTGTTGGCTGCATGGTGGATGCCGCTATAGCCTGACCCTCTGATAACACCTATTGGCTGATTTATCTGGCTATTGAGTACTGCATCCTAATCCTCTGATACTACCTACTGGCTGCTTGGTGGTCACTGTTGTTGTCTTGCCATGAGTCGCCAGTCTAAAGGATCGGCTTCTGAGCGTCTCCGGGGATTTGCCAGGGAGCAGCCGCAGCGCAGCCCGCCGGCACTGGATCCACCGTCGGCGGCATCTCCTGCTGAGGACGCGGAGCCCACGTTGCGACAGGTCACGACTCAGTTGCTTGAGGCGATCCAGTCCAGCACCTCGTCCCTCACAGGTAAAATTGAGGAAGTCAAGATTGATGTGGGCCTTTTGCGTCAAGATTTTCAGACCTTACAGGGTCGAGTGAAGGAGGTGGAGGATCACATCTCTCTCTTAGAGGATAATTCAGCCCCAGTGCCGGCGAGGCTTGCTGCACTGGAGAGATCGGCTGAGTTGTGGACGCAGAGAGTGGATGATCTTGAGAACAGACTCCGTCGCAACAACCTGCGCATTCTTGGCTTGCCGGAACGGTCAGAAGGAGCTAATCCGTGTGAGTTTATGGAGAGGTGGTTGAAAGAAACCCTACCGGAGGCCAAATTTTCTCCTGCCTTTGCCGTGGAAAGGGCCCATCGAGGGTGCCCCTCCGAGGCCGCTGTTGGCTCGTCTTCTCAGCAGTGGGGATCGAGATGCAGCGCTGCGGGCAGCACGTCAACTTGGAGAGATTAAATTCAACAGTTCATCTATCTCCATTTTTCCCGACTTTTCTGCGGCACTACAGAAGACTCGTGCCACTTTCGTCAATGTCAAGCGTCGACTGCGGGAAAGTTCCCTTCATTACTCCATGGCTTATCCTGCACGGCTCCGTGTGATCCATGAGGAGAGGGTTATTTTCTTCACATCCCCGCAGGAGGCGGAAGACTGGCTGAACCTACTGCCTCGACCTCCCAGACGGTAACAGGGTATATGATGACTGGTGGGGGGGCCCCCTGTGGCCCAGCCCCCGCTAGTGACTGTTATTATTGCTTGCGGTTGCCTATGGACTTTTCATATGATGGGTGTTTGGCTGCCCCATGGGCACCGGCCAAGAATTTTTCTGTTTAGGGTCCCTTTGGAGATTCACATTATAGTGATAGTTTATTGCTTGTGCTTTTTAGTTTGAAGATAGTGCCCTATTACCATACCATCTTGGGTGCACTACTTCCCCCATTTATCAAGTGCCACGTATTGTGTAGGAGCAATCTTAGACTCCTCACTAATAGTTGGAATGCCCCTTATGGGTTTCCAGTTTTGGTTGAATTATTGCTGCAAGTCCTTTTTTCGGTTTAACGGTCCAGTGGGGAGGTTAATGGTGGGGGTCGGGGGGAACCCCTCATTCTTAATGTATAATGTGATTGTATGGTGTTATGGCGACCCTTAAAGTATGCTCTTGGAATATACGGGGTATGGGCGGTGTGAAGAAACGCTCTACTATTTTTTCCCACCTTAGACAATACAACCCCTGATTCGGTGTGCTTGCAGGAGACACATCTAGCACCTGATACGACCAGATACTTACAAAAACCCTGGGTCCAGTGGGCCCTGCACTCCACTCATACTTCTTTTTCTAGAGGGGTGTCACTCCTGGTTCACCGCAGGCTCCGCTGGGAGCCGGGCCTCACTGTTAGGGACCCTGATGGGCGTTATGTGTTTGTGCAGGCCTGGATAGAGTCTAAACTTTATGTCATCCTAGGACTTTATTTGCCACCTGCATCTGACTTTTCAGTTTTACATGAAGCAGCCCACTTTGCGGCTAAATTTCCTGCCGCTACAGTGGTTTGCATGGGAGATCTTAATAGATTAATGGATGCTTCCCTAGATAGATTAAATGTAGGTGCCCCTGCCCCTTCTGGTGCTCCACCCCTACTCCGCTGGCCCAGCTTGTACAGGAAGTGGGTTGGCATGATCTCTGGCGTTTTAAATATCCACAGGCCCTGGTGTTCTCCTGTCATTCTGCCACTCATCACTCTCTGTCCCTTATTGATCATGCACTAGGCAATATTAAGGCATGTTCCCTTTTGCTTAACATCTCATATTTGCCCAGGGCAACGTCTGACCATTCTCCGTTGCTGCTGGAATTTGGGGATACTGACCTCTCTAGACCTTCTCATAACTGGCGTATTCACCCCTTTTGGCTCAATCTGATAGCAGTGCATGACCATATTCCGGATCAGTTGCAAGCCTTCTTAGATATTAATTCCCCTACCGCCACACCTACTATCTTATGGGAAACTATGAAAGCATATTTGAGGGGATGTCGCATGGAGTAGCACGCGCAGGTCCTTCTCCGTCTCCTCCGCCGTTTACGGAGGACCCGTGGACCCCTGTGCAGGCGCAGTATGGGCAAGCGCGTATCGAGGAAGGTGGACCCGGGCACCCCAGCGCCCGTGGAGAGGTCTCCGGGGGCCACCCTGGACGCCTTTCTGGCCCAGCGGCCTTCTCTACCGGGCCAGGCTGCTGCGGGCGGCCATCTTGGATTTCCTCCGCTCTCCAGGCACAGGGATCGCAGCGCAGCTTCTCTCCTCCCACGCTCCCTGTCGTGCCGTGCTGGAGCTCGCTTCAACAGAGATCCCTGTCGGCGCCTGGGCAACCCAGAGTTTGCCCAGCACGAGTGCTCCCACAGTCTCCTCACCCTGGGATGTCCCAGCAACTACATTCTGCTTCACCAGCACTCCTGGCAGAGCGGCATGAGAGGACCCCGGATGTCTCCAGCTTCTCAAGGAGTTCTGAGGCTTCATGGCTCTGTCTTCCTACACCGCTGATGAGTTGCAGCCTGTGGCCACAGAGCTGGTCTCTGTGGCCCCCCATCTACTATCTTCCCCCATCGCCCCTCCCCTCCATAGCTCAGGGGGATGGCGCGGTGGAAGGCGCTGGCATAGGGGCTCCTCCGCCCCACACTCCCAAGGATTATGCCTCCCCCTCCAGTCCTGCACCCCCAGAGCTGCATTCCAGGCCCATCTTCAGCACCATCATCCATGGCGGACCTTCTTCCTCAACTTCCTACTAAACAAGACCTTAAAAGTATGGTTGCGGAAATCACAGCGTCCTTCCGATCTGAAATTGCTACCCTCCGCACTGATTTACACTCCATTGCTAACCGAATGGACACGCTGGAGAATGACCATGACACTACCAGAGACTATGTTGCCTCACTGCATGATACTACCACTGAACAGGGTTCAGCTATACGGGACATGCAACGCCACTTGGAGGATCTTGACAACAGGGGCCGGCGCAACAATATACGCATCAAGGGACTCCCAGAGGCTGACCAATCTGAGGATCTGCCTGTTCTGCTGGAGGCTGTCTTCAACACTATACTGCAGGAGCCCCCCGTCCCACAAAATTAAGTTTGATAGGGCACATCGAGCCCTTCGACCCAGAGGATCTTCCGCCACACCCCGTGATGTCATCTGCTGCCTCCACGACTTCACCCTTAAAGAGGCTATAATGAGCAAAGTGCGCAAACTCAAAGACTTCGAGTTTCAGGGAGCTCCACTACAATTCTATCAGGATCTGTCGCTAATCACCCTCCAGAAACGCCGCCATCTCCGACCCCTCCTCCAGATTCTTCAGGAGCACCAAATTCCTTACCGGTGGGGATTTCCGTTTGCTCTCATTGCTCGTAGGGATGGTCGCTCCGCTACGCTTCGCTCCTTTGCGGATTTGCCTCTCTTCTGTGACCTATTGGATGTTCCCCTGCCGGATTTAACAGACTGGGAGCTATTCTCTCCACCCCCTCCCCCACCACCGGTTTGGCAACGATTGGAGCCCAGACGACGTCATGCATCCTCCGCGGTGGTGACCACTCGGAGGCCCCGGCTGGAGACTGATCCCTGAGGAGGCTGCCCCCCCCTTGAGACGTTCTCCCTTTTCTCGGTGGTGCTTTGGAATCTGCATGCCTTAATGTTATGTTTGCTTCTTTTTTTTCTTTTTTAGGTCTACGGGTCTCATCTATTATGCTTATTATTGGATTGTTTTAGCGGAGTGGGGCGGGGTGGGGTTCCGGTGACTCCCCTTCCTTCCTTCTTTTTACTGGTGGTTGGGGATCCACCGCCTCCCCTCCGACCTCCTGTCCACGCTCTCCCCCCTAAGGGGATACTTGGACTGTGCGGCCATTGATCCTGATTGGACCTCTGGCTGCCCTCATTGGTCCCCAGGCGAGTGACTTAGCCTCGCCCACAAAGTATTGTTTAACTGTTTTTATTTTTACTTTGTCATTTATGATGTCTTTTGCCTCCCTCCCTCCCTCTCTTTCCCCCCCCCCCCCTGATCTAGAGACCCTGCCTCGACTTTGGGTTCCTGTTTGTGGATTGCCCTTTTGCCTCTCCGAGGGAAACTTGCCAGCGTCATGTGAGATGGGTGAGCTTATTGCAATCCGCCACTGTCCTCCAATCCTGGGTCCCAATGGTTAGGTGCGTGACAATTAATGTCAAGGGCCTGGGTTCCAACATTAAAAGGCGCCATGTCCTTAGAGAACTCCGCTCCTTACGAGCGGATGTGGCGTTTCTTCAGGAGACTCATTTTGACCGCGCTGGTACTTTTGCCTTCGCTAAGCATTATTTTCCCGTAGCTTTTTCAGCCTTCCACAATCGACGCAGAGCTGGGGTGGCTATCCTTCTTTCTCGATCCTGCCCAATTACAGTGACGACTTCCCACATAGACCCAGGTGGCCGGTTTGTTATCTTGGAGGGGCTCCTTTATGGTGCCCCGATTGTTTTATGCAATGTCTATGCCCCCAATTCAGCACAGATCCCGTTCTTGCGCCGGGTATTCTCCCGTCTGCGCGCTCTCCCACCATCAGCTTGGCTGGTGGGGGGAGACTTTAACATGGTCTTCTCTGAACGGGCGGATCGTCTGGCGTTACCCCAGGGCCCAACCCCCCATAGGTTGGCCCAACTTGCAAGGGAGTTCCGCAGGCTGATCCGCGCCCACTCTTTGTATGACCTTTGGCGAGTGGACAATCCTACGGCGCGCTCCTACACCTTCTTTTCTCACCCTCATAACACTCACACCCGCATTGACTACTTCTTTGGAAATGCTCCCGCTCTTCGTTTGCTTAGGGACACGAACATTGGCCCTCTCACCTGGTCTGATCATGCCCCAGTCGTGGTTACCTTATCTACGACTCCAGTGCCTACTCGCCAATGTCATTGGCGTCTTAACGAAACACTGCTCAATTCGCCGACCTCCCTCGAGACCCTGCGCACACACTTGATAGATTATTTTAGGGACAACTTAGGCTCGGTAGACTCTCTTGCCATTCTCTGGGAAGCCCATAAGGCGGTCATGAGAGGATGCTGTATCGCATTGGCTTCTAGGCTTAAAAGGGACAGACAGGCCCAGGAACAGCTCCTCCAAGCCCGTATTCGGTCCCTTACGACGACTTTGGCAGCGCATCCATCCCTGGGGGTTCTTCGCCGTTTGGTCCTGGCCCGGGCGGACCTCCGTGATTTGGAGACCCGCCATGTGGAACGACTTCTCCTTTATACCCGTCAGCGGTTTTTTGAACGAGGTAATAAATCTCATACCCTCCTGGCAGGAACCCTCAGGGATCATCGGGCCTCTTCCACACCACACTCTGTCCGTGACCCCGCGGGTACTCTTCAACATCACCCTGATGCTGTGGCGCTGGCGTTCCACTCTTACTACTCTAAGCTGTATGACTTACCCCCCCCACGAGCACTACTCCCTGGGGATGACTCAACACTACTGGAAGACTATTTAAAGGATTGTTGTCTCCCACGCCTTCCTCCTGAGGCCCTAACCTCCCTGAACACCCCCATCACCAGGGAGGAACTAGAAGGGGTCCTGAGGGACCTCCCAAATGGGAAAGCCCCAGGCCCAGATGGGTTCACTTACAATTATTATAAGGTTTTCCAGGGTGAACTCTCTGCTCATCTATTGTCCCTCTTCAATTCCTTCCTTTCAGGTTCCCCTATACCCCCGACTATGCTCTCTTCACTACTCACATTGGTCCCTAAACCAGGTAAGGACTTGCAGGATTGTGCTAACTACCGACCGATTGCTTTGCTGAACACGGACCTGAAACTTTTCACCAAACTCTTAGCCAATAGACTGAATGCTTGGCTCCCTCTGCTTGTCCATAAGGACCAGGTGGGATTCATCCCCTGTCGTCAGGGTGGTGACAACACCAGGAGGACTGTGGATTTGGTGGAGGTGGCCAATCATTATTCTACCCCGGCCCTTCTCTTGAGCCTGGACGCTGAAAAGGCTTTTGACCGCATAAATTGGTCGTTTATGCATACTACGCTTAAGGCGTTCGGGCTTACGGGACCTTTTCTCACAGCTATCCAGGCCCTTTACTCCTTACCCTCAGCAGCAATCAAGCTTCCCCATGCATCTTCGCCCTCCTTCCCTATTCGAAATGGCACTAGGCAGGGTTGCCCCCTGTCACCCATCATATTTGCCCTCTGCATTGAACCGCTAGCGGCCAAGATTAGGCGAGACCCTAATATCAAGGGCATCATGGTCCAAGATAAGGAATTTAAGATATCTCTCTTTGCGGACGATGTACTCCTCACTCTCACCTCCCCTCATACTACCCTTCCAAACTTGCTGCGCTCGCTAGAGACCTATGGTGATCTCTCAGGGTATAAGGTGAACCCCGCGAAGACTGAGGCACTCCCACTTAACATCCCACGGGACCTTCTCCTTCTCCTCCGCAGTAATTACGATTTCCAGTGGCGGGAGTCCTCTATCCGCTACCTGGGAGTCCATATATCCACTTCCTATGCGACCCTCTACTCGGCAAACTACCCGCGGTTGTTTTGTGAGCTAAGAGCCCTATTGGACAAATGGCAACCCTTGCCTATCTCCCTTTTGGGGAGAATTGCTGCGGTCAAGATGACTCTCCTCCCGAAGCTACTGTATTTTTTCGAGACTCTCCCAGTCGCGATACCTCGGGGAGAATTACGGAACCTACAGAAAGCTATCTTCCAGTTTATCTGGAAAGCAAAACGACACCGAATACCTAGATCTGTTATGCTGGCGGATAGGGGGGTCTGGGGGTATGGCTGTCCCACATCTGTTACATTATTACTGGGCGGCCCACTTACGCCATATCCCATTCTGGGCGGCTATGCCAGCATACACCAGATGGGTGCAGGTAGAGAAGCTATGGCTGGCACCCATGCATCCTAACGCGCTTCTGTGGGTCAGCTCCCCCCCCCACCCCCCCTGCCTCGTACCTGTTGGGCCCCATTCGGTTTACTAGATCTATCTGGTCTACCTGTTGTGCTAGATTCTCCCTGATGTCCCCGCGCTCATCTATGGTCTCCATACTATACAACCCCCTTCTCCCAGAGAGCCTGACTTCTGCCATGACTAAAGTGTGGTCTGAAGCTGGCCTTTACCGGATTGCTGATATGGTTGACCCTGGAACCTTGGAACTCAGGTCCTTTGCTTATCTTACAGCTAATCAAAACCTGCCAAGTACTGAATGGTTCCATTACTTGCAGGTGGTTCACTTTGTCCGCTCCCTCCATGGGTCTCTTAAGGTGTCACTCCCCACCGCTTTTGAAAAGATTTGCCGTGCAGGCACGTCCACTAGGGGCTTTATATCCTCTATTTACCAACTTCTTAACTCACAAACTACAGGCTCTCCTGTTAATCATCGCTATATGCTTAAATGGGAGGAGGCGGTGGGTAAACCCATCTCCCAGGAACAGTGGCGGATTGTATGGTCTCGGGCCCAGAAATCATCTCAGTGCATTACGTTTAGGGAAACGCAGTATAAGCTGTTGATGCATTGGTATCATACTCCGGCTCTCCTTCATACTTTAAACCCATTAGTTCCCCCATGGTGCTGGCGCTGTGGAGCTGCGGTGGGTACCCTGCACCATATCTTTTGGACGTGCCCTCTCATCCTCGGTTTTTGGAGGGAGGTCAGGACTCTGACGACTGCTCTCTTTTTGCAAGAGGTTCCTCTTGACCCTCTTCTTTATCTCCTGAACCTTCCCCCCCAGACACCTGAGCAATAAGTCATCCAGGCTTTTCTTGCATCTTTGTACTGCAGCTAAAACTCTCATAGCTAGAAACTGGAAGAAGGTGAGTCCCCCATCTAGTCTTGAGCTTGTGGCTAGAATGAAGGATGTGAGGAGTCTTGAATACCTGACTGCTGGCCTACATAATTCACGGGAAGCCTTTGGGGCTATTTGGGCACCCTGGGACATGTATTGTACATTACAGGGTCTCTGATCTCTAGTCCTCTCCTTCCCTCCCCCCCCCTTCCCTTTGGTCCTACCCTTGTCTTCTTAAACCCTCCATTCCCCCCTCCCTTGTTCACTGCTTAATTTAAATGCATATTGCTTAAGGGGGAGGAGGCAGATAGCCTCTATTTACCTCAATGCTTCCTGTTTGTTTGATTATTATTGTTTTTTTGTTTTTTCTTTATTCCTTGTTAATGAAAAATTTTTCAATAAAATTACAGTTATATAAAAAAAAAAAAGGGGGGGGGGGGGGCCCCCCCCGGCCGCCCCGGGGGCGTTGGGGGGGGGGGGGGGCGCCTTGCGCGCGGGGGGGGGGGGGGCGGGGGGTTGGGGGGAAGTGTTTTGGGGGGGGTGCCCCCTTAGGGGGCGGGGGGGGGGGGGCCCCCCCCTGGGGGGGGGCCCCCCCCCCGCCCTCCCCCCGGGGGGGGGGGCGGGGCGGGGGGGGCCCCCCCCCCCCTTTGCCTTGGCGCGGGGGGGCGGGCCCCCCCCCCCCCGCCCCCGCGCCCCCCCGGGGAGGGGGGAGGGGCGAGGGGGGCGGGGGGGGGGGGGGGGGGGGGCCGGGGGGGCGGGCCCCCCGTATAGTGTGCGCCGCCCCCCCCCGCCCCCCCCGCGGGGGGCCGAGGAGGAAAAAAAAGGGGGGGGCGGGGGGAAGGGGCCGGACGGGGGGGGGAGCCCCCCGAAGCCCCACACAGGCCCCGAACAGGGGGAGAAAAGGGAGGCGGGCGGGGGGGGGGGGCGGGGCCAGAAGCCGGAAAGGCAAAAGGAACCCAAAAACCAAAAAAAAAAGACAAAAAAAAAATAAAAACCTAGAGCCACCGCGGGGACAATAAAGTGTGAGGGGGGGGGGCGCCGGGCGGTCGCCCGCCGGGCACAAGCACCTAAAAAAAAGGGGACCCCCCCAAAAATCCCCACCATATTTTAGAACATGTGGCTGTGTCAGTACCACAGAAGTTCTTTAAGCAATTGGATTCCATACTTATTCCCTTTATATGGGGCAGTTCGAGGTCTAAATTACGTTTCTCCACATTGCAGCGGCCTAAAGCTATGGGCGGGATGGCTCTTCCTGATATATTTTTATATTATCTTGCTGGTCAACTTCGATATCTTAGGTCCTGGTTGTTGGCGGATCCTCTGCCTGGCCCTGAGGCACATTTAGCATATCATCTACATATACCCAACTTATGGCCGGTTTTGGAACACCCACACCTGTATAGAGGTAGCTTGCTCCCAATCCATACATTGGCAATACAGGTCTGGCAGCGAGCTAAGCGGGTGGCGGCTTATACTGGAGTCCCTACTGAAACTCCGATATGGGATAACCCAGGTTTGACCGAATTATATGCCCTTTTGGATACACGGAGTTGGAAACAGTTTGGAGTTACGTTCCTGGCTGATATTTATGATCAGGGCGTATCCCTCGAACCCAATTTTTCAGGTTTCTCCAAATTAGACACGCCATGTCCACACAGTTTCCTCCACCGGCTGTCAGCATTTCCACATATCCCCTTATAGGGGTGCTCAGGTCTCAAGGTCCCCAGGGCCTTATCTCAGCATTGTATGCCCATCTTATACAGGTCAGGATGTCTCGTCTGGAAGCTTCGGCTCTAACGAAATGGCGCACTCTTATCCCTGCTCTCACAGACGAGACATTTTCTGACCTTTTGGAGTCGGCACAGTTTGTTTCCCCAGCCGCTAATAATAAGCTTATACAAGTAAACATTTTGAATCAAAGTTACTTGACCCCTGCACGTCTGCATAAAATGGGACGGCTACAACATCCTGGATGTTTACGGTGCACTGCTAGATATTGTGATTTTTGGCATATGATATGGGAGTGTCCTATAATTAAAGCATTTTGGACTGAGGTCGTGAACTTATTATCAGACATACTGGGGACCCCAATTCCATGTTCGCCTGAAATTTGTCTGTTTGGTATCCTGGATGAGGAAATATGGCCCCATCATACTCGCATCTTTCTGCGAGAATCCCTTTTCCTAGCCAGGAAGGCTATTGCCTTGCGCTGGATGGATCCTCGCCCCTCCTCCCTATCCATGTGGAGGAAATTGGTAAATTCCATTATCCCATATAATAAAATAGTATATAAAGGCAGAGGTTGCCCTGAAAAATTTCGGAAGGTTTGGGGCTCTTGGTGTGACTCACCTCTGACTCTATACACAGCCCCATCATTTCGTAATGCCCTGCACACACTCACTGCTTAGACGCAGGAAGGAGTGTCCAGTTTGAGTTGTATAGTATTTTCCTTATTATCTACTAAGTCTCCCTGGAGTTCCGCCATAGGAAGTATTTATTAGGATATCTTGTTTGTATATGTGTGGGGTTTTTGTATATGCCTTTGCTCCCTACAGGTTGATTTGGACTCTGTGTTTCTTTCGGCTCCCTTGCCTGGATTCTCTCCTGGACGATTTGTATCTGATATTTACATCTACCATGGACTATGCAGCACTGTTTTGGTTCTTTTTGTCTAGTTTCTGATATGTCTTTGTACAACTTTTAGAATATGTCCTTTGTTATTCCTTTTTAAGCTTGTACTATTGATGTGTAATTTGTTGTACGATTGTTCAATAAACTGAGTTTTTTAAAAAAAAAAGGGAATCTGTCAGGTCAATCTGGGTCACTAAACCACCCACAGGTCCTTATAGACCTGGAGTTTAGTGTCCCAAATCTCCCTCTTGTAATGCAATCCGCAGGCACATTAAAAATAAAAAACCTTTATACTTACCTAGAGAATGGTCCGGCTTATTCATGATATTCTTCGTTGGCACGCCTCCCGGAGCCTGCGCTGTTCTTCATTGAAGCCAAAGATGGACACCCCAGCTTCACTACGTAATTGTGGGGCATGCGCACTGAAGCCGAGGTGTACTCCTCTGGCTTCATTGAAGAACTGCGCAGGCGCGGGGAATACAGCGACAGGGTGAGTATAAAGCTTTTTTATTTTTAATGCGGCCATGGATTGCGTTATAACAGGGTAATTTGGGACACTAAACCACCCACACGTCCATATGGACCTGAATCCCAAATTGCCTTGACAGATTCACTTTAAGTATTTCACAGTAATTAAAACAATATTACTGAATTTTTTTCAGTAATTAATTCATTTAGCCCTAAAATTAACACATTCATAAGGGGTTAAAGAAGAAAATGTATCTCACAGTTTTTTATGCAATTTCTCCCCAACACAGAAATACCCCACATGTGGGTGTAAACTGATGTTTAGGCACACGGCAGCACAGGGAAGGAGCGACATTGGGTGTTTGAACGGGCGGTTCCTCACGTAGCATAAAAGCTGCAATTAGGCCATGGCGGAAGCGCCACAGCAAAAACCGCGGCATTTTACAGTACTCCTGCAAAGTTGACGTGATTTTTGCGTTTGCGTTTCCTTATAGGTATTATAAAAGCAGAAAGTCTGCAGAGGAAAACTCAGCAAACTTTTCCCTTCACCCACGACAGCACCCAGAGAGAGGATCTGCCCCCAGGGACAGGAAACCTACGGTATAAAAAGGTGGAGCCTCTCCTACCCCTCAGTTGTTTCCTGTCCCTGGAGGGAGACCTACGTGTCTGCTTGAGGCAGGCTTACCTGATGGCATAGGAAAGAGTTGGTCCTGGTAGGGGTTGCCTCTCTTCTTCCTTGGGTGGCTGTTAGCTGTGGCCCAGTTTGGAGTCAGGTGCCATCCCCCCAGCTATGCACCGCTGGTGTTCCGGGCGCGGGGGTTCCGATATCCAGGCAGAAGGACTGTGCTTCCTCTGCTTTAGGCCGCAGGAGTTCCGGGCCTGCAGGGAGACACATGGAGGTGCCAGCCTGGCAGGAAGTGGGCGTGGCTTCCGGTGGAAGGGGCGGGGCCTAGCGGCTGAATGGCCATATAATGCAGATTGAAGGAAAGTGGAGCTGCTAAGCAGTTCCTGGCCCTCCATGCACCGAGTCTCTATAGTATGGAAGAGCAGCAGCAGCCACAGCCGCCGCCACAGCAGCTGCCGCCGGCAGGAGGAAGACCCCAAGATGGAGGGCAAGATGAAGGTCCACCTCCACCTTCCTCGGTATTCTAGGTGGATGTAAGTGGCTGCGTGCCAACCCTTTATTTTTTATTGATTAATGGTTTCCCCTGTCTTTTGTAGGATAGACCTAAGAATAAGGAATGTGCCTTATGTAGAAATAGACTTTCTTCTTCTTATGAGAAAAAGCTCTGCCCATCATGTATTAATAGAACTATTGCTGAGGAGTCCCCGTCATTCTTACAGGGTATCAGATCTATGATACAGGAGGAGGTCAGGAGTTCCCTTAAGGGTAAAAGTGGCCAGAAAAAGAAGTCCAGTTCCTCTACCCAAGGTCAAGACTCCTTGAGGAGGAGTCTGTTCAAGGTGAAAGTGGAGAATTATCCGATGATGTCTCTTCTTCCTCCATATCTGATGTAGAGGGAGGACAGTCGTGTTTTCCAGTTGAGGACACTGACAAGTTGCTCAAAGCCATTCGAGCGACTATGGGGATTGAGGACTCTAGACCCTCCCGTTCTATACAGGACATTATGTTTGGAGGTTCGTCAAAGGAGACACTTTCCAGTCCATAAAAATATTACATCGCTTAGCAAGAAGGGTTTTATCCCTAGAGGAGTTGAGCGTAAATACCCGTTTGAAGAGGAAGCTTGCTCTTCTTGGGATAATGTACCAAAAATTGATGTTGCCATAGCCAGAGCCTCTAGGAACTTGGCACTGCCCTTCGAGGACATGGGTACCCTGAAGGATCCCTTAGACAAGAAAGCAGAAAGCTTCCTAAGGCGTTCTGGGGAGTCAGTAGGAGCGTCCCTCAAGCCCAATATAGCGGCTACCTCTACTGCTAGATCCCTTACGATCTGGCTAGGGGAGCTGGAAGATCAATTAAGGGATAAGGCCCCAAGAGAGCAGATTCTGTCAGCCCTGCCGACTATTAGAAAAGCTGCAGATTTTTTGGCAAATGCTTCAGCTGACGCTGTAAGATTATCAGCTCGCTCCCTTGCCCTGACCAACTCTGCCAGGAAGGCTATATGGCTGAAGAGTTAGACAGGTGATGTAGGGTCTAAGACCCGGCTGTGCAATCTGCCCTGTGACGGTGAATATCTCTTTGGACCAGCCTTGGATGACATCTTAGCTAAGGCAGCAGAAAAAAAAAAAAAAAGAGAGTTTTTCCTTTGCCTTCCTCTGGTCGGACACGGAGGTCCTTTCGTCCCTTTGCAGCATACAGACGGCAGAAAATTGTCAAGTCCAGAGATAATAGCTGGGCAGAATCAATAAGAAACACAAGGGGTTCTTATTTAACAACTCACCCCGTAATAAAGATCCAAGACCCAATAGGCAATGACACCAGGCCCCGGGTAGAGGGGAGACTGAGGAAATTCCTTCCTGCCTGGAGGAAAATTTCATAAGGGGTTTTTATTCCCATCTGTTCTGGGTAAGGAAACTTACCTACAGAACCATAATAAATCTAAGGAGGTTAAATCAGTTTCTGTCTTACAAGAAATTCCGGATGGAGACAGTGCAGTCAGCAGTGAGATTGTTAACTCCCAATTGCTGGATGGCGGTGATAGACCTGAAAGATGCTTATTACCATGTTCCAATTTTTCCAGGTCACCAGAGGTTCTTGCGAGTAGCAGTAGAGATGGGAGGGGTGTTTTCAGCAATACCAATATCAGGCTCTTCCCTTTGGAATCTCCATAGCCCCAGGAGTCTTTACCAAAATAGTGGCAGAAATGGGGGCGCATGTAAGAGAGAAAGACGTTCTGTTTATTCCATATCTAGACGACTTTCTCATTGTGGCAAGATCCAGAATAGAATGTTTAGAAAGTGTCAGAGTAGCACTGGACATTCTGGAGGAATTAGGTTGGATGGTGAATCTAGAGAAGTCAAGTTTAGTTCCTTCTCAACAGAAAAAGTTTCTAGGGATCATTCTATATTCCACGGCTCAGAGATCTTTTCTCCCTCCAGAGAAAATAGAGAGAGTTCTGTCCCTAGTAAAAATCCTGATCCAGTCCCCCAGGGTCACTATAAGAAAGGCTATGTCCATCCTGGGGACTCTCACGGCCTGTATTCCAGCTGTACCTTGGGCTCAGAGCCACTCCCGAGACCTGCAGTGGGAAATCCTGGCAGCCTGGTGTCAGGAAGAGAAAATTCTCGACAAATTTATGTGGGTGTCTCAGCCAACAAGAGAAACCCTGGGTTGGTGGTTGGTCAGGGGGTCACCTAGAAATTGGAGTTCCATGCAAGATCTCAGACCCCCTAATTATTACCACGGATGCCAGCCCTTGGGGGTGGGGTGCCCACATGAGGGATCAGGTGTTCCAAGGCTGCTGGTCAAGGAGTCTTTCTCAGGCATCCTCAAATCAGAGGGAACTAATGGCGATTTTTGGAGACCTTGAAAGTCGTAAGTCATGGTATTCGGAATCGCCATGTAAGGATCATGTCCGACAATATGACAGCAGTTTCATATATAAATAAGCAAGGGGGTACGAGGTCCCTTCCCCTTATGAAAATAATGGCCCGGATTCTACATCTGTCAGGGCCTCTGGTTCTCTCCTGGTCTGCTCTGCATATCAGGGGGTCAGACAATTTCAGGGCAGATTTCCTGAGCCGTCACAATCTGAGTCAGAGCGAGTGGGAATTGAACCCATCCATCTTTTTAGAGATCACCAGGGTTTGGGGAATCCCGGAAATAGATCTCTTTGTCAGTCGGTCAAACAAGAAAGTGGAGAGATTTTTTTTTCCCTAAACCCAGAGGAACCCCCCTTTGGGGTGGATGCTGTGTCCTACAAGTGGGATTTCAATCTAGCTTACGCTTTTCCTCCCTTCTATCTCATTCCAGCAGTTCTGAGGAAGATCAGGGAGGATCGAGCGAGGGTTATTCTGATTGCCCCCTTTTGGCCGAGGAGAGCCTGGTTTACCTGGCTAAGGATCCTGTCTGTTTCGGACCCTTGGATTCTCCCAGTCAGCCAGGACCTTCTATGTCAGGGCCCCATTCTCCATCCGGAGTCCAGCCACTTACATTTGACGGCCTGGAATTTGAGCGGAGATTACTAGCTTCTAAAGGTTTTTTCAGAATCTCATTTCCACTCTTCTAAAAAGCAGAAAACCGGTCACTACTAAAATATACGCTAGGACTTGGTTCCGGTTTTTGAATTTCTAGGGGGTTCTCCAGGGGAGCTTGGGGATATACCTAGAAAACAGATTCTAGAGTTCCTTCAGAAGGGACTAGAAAAGGGGCTTTGTTCCAGCACTTTAAAAGTCCAGGTTTCAGCCCTTAGTGTTCTACTAAATGATAAATTGGCTGACAATCCCTGGGTGATTAGGTTCATCAAGGCGGCCTCTAGAAGTAGACCGGTGGTTAGGTCCAGAGTTCCTCCCTGAGACTTGTACCTAGTTCTGTGTGCCTTAACTAAACCTCCCTTTGAACCATTGATCTCTATCCCTATTAAAAATTTATCCCTGAAAGTGATTCTTTTAGTGGCCCTTACCTCAGCACATCGCATAGGAGAATTGCAGGCTCTATCAGTTAATCCACCCTTTACTGCTATTACAGAGGACAGGGTAATAATTAAACCAGACCCAGCTTTTTTGCCTAAAGTAGCCTCAAAATTTCATAGATCTCAGGAGATAGTTCTCCCCTCCCTCTGTGCTAACCCAAGTAGTACTAAAGAGCAGAAATACCACTGTTTGGATGTAAGACGTTGCCTAATCCAGTATTTTGTTCTCTACTTCCTCTTGGAGGAAATCTACTTCCCTATTTGTTCTCTTTTCAGGTCCCAACAAAGGGAAGGCGGCCTCTAAGTGTAGTCTGGCTAGGTGGGTGAGACTAGCAATCTCCCTGGCCTACAGTTCTTTGGGCCTTCCCCCACCAGTGGGGCTCAAGGCACATTCTACTAGGGCTATTGCCACCTCGTGGGCTGAGAGAGCTGATGCTTCCATAGAATCTATCTGCAAAGCGGCAACCTGGTCTTCACCTTCTACCTTTTTTCGCCATTATAGGCTGGTCATTGGGGCTTCTGCTGATCTTTCTTTTGGAAGGAAAGTTTTACAAGCGGTGGTCCCTCCCTAGTGTTTTCCTATTTTATTCTATCCTCAAAAAGCTCTGAGGGAAAAATTGCAGCGGAAATGCATTGCGTTTTTTCCCGCAGCACTTTTCACAGAAAATGGTAATTACTTACCGGTAATTGGATTTTCCAGAACCCACGATAGCACCGTCCTTTATCCCTCCCTTTTTTCTTGGTGATGGACTTTTGTTTGGCACTGGGTGTAGCAAGCAAAAAAAAAAAAAAAAAAAGTTTTGACCTTAGGGTCATGAGTTACAAGTTAACTGGAGTCTCCCTCTCGCTTCTATAAAACAACTGAGGGGTAGGAGAGGCTCCACCTTTTTATACCGTAGGTTTCCTGTCCCTGGAGGCGGATCCTCTCTCTGGGTGCTGTCGTGGATTCTGGAAAATCCAATTACCGGTAAGTAATTACCATTTTCTGTGAAAAGTGCTGCGGGAAAAAACGCAATGCATTTCCGCTGCAATTTTTCCCTCAGAGCTTTTTGGCTGACCCCATTTTGGAAACTACACCACTCACAGAACATATCAAGGGGTATAGTGAACATTTTAACGCCACAGCTGTTTCACAGATTTTATTAACATTGGGATGTGAAAATGAAAAATTACTTTTTCTTCCAATAAACTGTCACTTTAGCCCCAAATTTTTCATTTTCACAAGAGGATAAAGGAGAAAAAGCTCCCCTAAGTTCAATACACTGAATACAGAATGGAGAGAGCGCTATTTGGCTTTCAGAGGACAGATTTTGCTTGAATAGTTTTCAGGTGCCATGTCGCATTTGCAGAGCCCTTAAAGTACCAGTACGGTGAAAACCCCCCAAAAGTGACCCTATTTTAGAAACTACACCCCTTAATTTCTCTAGGGGAATTATTATTTTGAGGCCAAGAGTGCTTCTCAAAAATGAAAGGCGCATTCCCATCTCAAGGATCCTATCTATACTGCTAGCTTATTTAAATTAAACAGTTTTCCTAAATATATTGCTTTAGCAATGCTGCTTTGTTTGCCTGCTATATGAAATTATTCCTCCCATTGTTTACACAGCGTTTCCATGAAGCCAGACCTGTCTGATAAGATAGGACAAATTATGTGAGTCACTTCTCTCTGGAGGGCTGAGTGCTAATTGCAGTTTTCTGATAAAGGCTTGGATAGTGCCTGTTATCTCTCTATATAAACACAAAGATACCATGCTTCTAGAACATGGACTCAGTGTTAAGTGTTCTATACAAGCCTGTGTAATGTAATATACATTTACTGTGCATATTATTCGACTGCATTTATATTAGATCTCTAGTTATCATAATAAATAATCTCTCATGGTAAACTCAAAGTCTATATTGTGATACTTCATAGTGTCCTGTTTATCAAACAGTCAAAGCCGCCTTCCCCCAGCTCTTGGAATAATACAGGAAGTGAAAAAAAGAGGGAGATGGGAAAACCCCTTTAATGTACAAAGTGAAAATTGAAATTTTTAAAGACTTATGCTATTTCAGTGTCCAACATGTTATGCCCACTTTGTGTCATAAGAGACATGCACTCCTAAAACTATTCAGTGGGTTATCCCAAGTACAAAAAAGTTGTATATATAGATGTAAACTGCTGCTTGGACACACAGCTTGGAAGGGAAGGAGCACTGCACTTTTTAGCTTTTGGAGTATAGATTTAGAGGGACTTTCTGGACGCCATGTTGTTTTTTCAGATGCAGCATCCCAGCGTGCTCCTGCTTATAACATGTTTGTCTTTGTGCCTATGTATTTTTCTAGTGATGTAGCCAGATGAGGACTTGTTTTTTTGTGGTATGAGATGCATTTTGTAATGACATCATTTTTGGGTGCCTATAACTTATTGACCAAATTTTATTAACTCTTTCTTGGTGGACCAAAAATACCATCAATTCTGGCATTGCTTTTTACCTTTTAATTTTTTTCTGTGCAGCGTACAGCATAAGTAACATGTTACCTATATTCTGTGGGTTGGTACAATTACAGCGATACCTAATTTATATAGTTTTTTATGCGTTACTAATTTTGAAGAACAAAAACTCATTTGGAGACATAAATCAATTGTTTTTGCATTGCCATCTTTTGAGGGTTCTAATATTTTTATTTTTCCGTTGACATAGTTGGTTGTGAGATTATTTTTTGCGGAGCGAGCTTTGCTTTTTATTGATACTGTTTTGGGGAACACATGTCTTTTTGATCATTTTTTATAGCATATTTTGTGAGGCGAGATGGTGAAACATTACTTCCGGCGGTTTTTTCTGTTTTTTTTTTTTTTTTTTTACGATGTGTAGTTTAAATAATATTTCAGTTTTATTGTACAGGTTGTTATAGACATGGTGATACCAAATATACATTGTTTTTATTAATTTTTAGTTTTTTTTTTACATAATTCATTTTATGAATGAAAGGGGCATTTTTGGGATTTTATTCATTTATTAATTATTTTAAACACACTTTATTTTTTGTTGGGGATTTGAACCAGTAATGCTCTCATCACTGGTTCACTACTATACGCTGTAATACAAGTGTATTGCAGTGTATATAGGAAGTCAGTCTATACAGACGCATAGGCTGACTTCCTCCCATCGCGGCAGGATCAAACAGGTATGTGGGTCACTGGCATATTGGCACCCCCCAATCTTGCCACGAGGGGGCCGACGGGAGGCATTAAATTAGCAGAAACCCAATCATGATCGTGGCATCTAAGGGGTTAAAACCTGCTGGAGTTGGGTGTTAGCTGTAACTTAGCTGTAACAGACTCTGAGCGGGCGGGAGGCTTCTGCCCTAATAGTACGGTGGCTGTCCTTTCGACCTACGCGGCAGTTAGAAATATGATTGGTCATTATTGGATTCTGGTCAAGCTTTATACATGAAGAAACATAGATGCCACCTACTCTGGGTAAAACTCCACCCTCTATAGGGGCAGAGAACCCCCAGAAGGGAAGCTCCTGCTCAGTGTATTGGAGTGATTGGCCACTCTGGTAAGGCTCAGTTTGACCATGAGGCAACTGTGTCTGTATAGAATTGTCACACTGAAACAGTGTTCCAGGACTATGATACCGATGACCTATTTTTGGGATAGGCCATCAATAATACATCAGTAATGTCTAGCACCCAGGATGCCCGCTGATCAGCTGTTTAACCCTTTAATGACGCAGGGTAGTTTAGGCATGAATGCTTGGTAAGTTTTTTCATATTTTCCATCTCCACATTCCAAAATTCATAACTTTTTTATTTTTCTTTCGATATAGCTGCATGAGGGCTTATTCTTTGCATGGATCCGTGTGAAAAAACTAACTAAGGCTAGGTTCAAACCTGCACCTGTTCTACATTCGGGGTTTCCGTCCCCGAATCCGCTTAAAAAATGCAGGACCTCATTATAGTTACATTCCAACATTATTTTTTGCATTTTGTTTTTACCCAGTTCACTCTGCATTAAAAATGACAAGGCAATTTTGTCTGCTGATTCATTATGGTTACAGTGATACCATATTTATATTGGTTTTATTATGTTTTACTGCTTTTACTAAATTAAACGTTATTTTTCAAAAATAAATGATTTGCCTGGGCTCACTGTATTCTGATGTCTATAACTTTTTTACTGTTTTGTTGATGGAGCTATGTGGGGTAAGTTATAGCTTTTATTGGTACCACTTTTTGGTATGTATGACATTTTAATCACATTAATTTGTGCATTGCAGTATGTATGTATATTTTTTTACGGTGTTCACGGTGTAGGATAAATAACGCTATTTCTGGATAATGCGGATGTATATAAACAGGAATAGCTAATATATGTGTTTACTTTATTTACATTATACATTTTTTAAATTAGAAAGGTAATTTTTATTTATTTAGAAACTTTTGAAACTTTTTTTCATACTATTTTTTAAAAAAATAAAAAATTCTGTGCGACAAGGGGAATAGAACATGGGATCTCGTGATCCCCTAAGCAATGTACTGCAATACTTCTGTTTTGCTGTACATCGGCCTGGATTGGTCTCATGGCTACCTTGGCAGCACTTCAGACCCTGCAATATCATTGCTGGGAATGTCAGGGGTGGGATCTCATCCCCTAACCATCCAGATGCCGTGATCAATAGTGAGTCTGAGTGTTTTCTGACTCCAGCAGCTAGATCCGGGTCCCAGCTGAGTAATGCAGCCAAGACCCGGAAGTCATGCTTCAGGCACAGCTCTTATGCCTGTGACATGAGAGCACTGTGGCTTAGGTACAATTCCAAGCATGGCCACTATACACTGGAATACACTATACACTACATACGGAATTGTGCTTGGTAAACAGTGAAGAGGCTACAACACTTGTCCAAATGCCACCGCTCATTCAATTAGCGGAATGATGGGGGTTCCGGGTGTCAGACCCTGAGTGATCTCAAAGTCCCCTTTTTGGAGGGACTATCCCTATACAGCATCCAAGTGGACAGTGCTTAAATTGTTTTTATTTTATTGTTTCTGCCACTGTGGTTGAATATAATGTATGTACAGTACAGACCAAAAGTTTGGACACACCTTCTCATTCCAAGAGTTTTCTGTATTTTCATGACTATAAAAATTATAGATTCACACTGAAGGCATCAAAACTATGAATTAACACATGTGGAATTATATACTTAACAAAAAAGTGTGAAACAACTGAAAATATGTCTTATATTCTAGGTTCTTCAAAGTAACCACCTTTTGCTTTGATTACTGCTTTGCACACTCTTGGCATTCTCTTGATGAGCTTCAAGAGGTAGTCATCTGAAATGGTTTTCACTTCACAGGTGTGCCCTGTCAGGTTTAATAAGTGGGATTTCTTGCCTTATAAATGGGGTTGGGACCATCAGTTGTGTTGTTCAGAAGTCAGGTGGATACACAGCTGATAGTCCTACTGAATGGAGTGTTAGAATTTGCATTATGGCAAGAAAAAAGCAGCTAAGTAAAGAAAAACGAGTGGCCATCATTACTTTAAGAAATGAAGGTCAGTCAGTCCGAAAAATTGGGAAAACTTTGAAAATGTCCCCAAAACCATCAAGCGCTACAAAGAAACTGGCTCACATGAGGACCGCCCCAGGAAAGGAAGACCAAGAGTCACCTCTGCTGCGGAGGATACGTTCATCACCAGCCTCAGAAATCGCAGGTTAACAGCAGCTCAGATTAGAGACCAGGTCAATGTCACACAGAGTTCTAGCAGCAGACACATCTCTACAACAACTGTTAAGAGGAGACTGTGTGCAGCAGGCCTTCATGGTAAAATAGCTGCTAGGAAACCACTGCTAAGGACAGGCAACAAGCAGAAGAGACTTGTTTGGGCTAAAGAACACAAGGAATGGACATTAGACCTGTGGAAATCTGTGCTTTGGTCTGATGAGTCCAAATTTGAAATCTTTGGTTCCAACCACCGTGTCTTTGTGCGACGCAGAAAAGGTGAACGAATGGACTCTACATGCCTGGTTCCAGTGAAGCATGGAGGAGGAGGTGTGATGGTGTGGGGGTGCTTTGCTGGTGACACTGTTGGGGATTTATTCAAAATTGAAGGAATACTGAACCAGCATGGTTACCACAGCATCTTGCAGCGACATGCTATTCCATCCGGTTTGCGTTTAGTTGGACCATCATTTATTTTTCAACAGGACAATGACCCCAAACACACCTCCAGACTGTGTAAGGGCTATTTGACCAAGAAGGAGAGTGATGGGGTGCTACGCCAGATGACCTGACCTCCACAGTCACCAGACCTGAACCCAATTGAGATGGTTTGGGGTGAGCTGGACCGCATAGTGAAGGCAAAAGGGCCAACAAGTGCTAAGCATCTCTGGGAACTCCTTCAAGACTGTTGGAAGACCATTTCAGGTGACTACCTCTTGAAGCTCATCAACAGAATGCCAAGAGTGTGCAAAGCAAAAGGTGGCTACTTTGAAGAATCTAGAATATAAGACATATTTTCAGTTGTTTCACACTTTTTGTTAAGTATATAATTCCACATGTGTTAATTCATAGTTTTAATGCCTTCACTGTGACTCTACAATTTTCATAGTCATGAAAATACAGAAAACTCTTGGAATGAGAAGGTGTGTCCAAACTTTTGGTCTGTACTGTATATAATGTTTTATATGTGTTTTCCTTGTAATGTGTATGTTTTCCCATATCTGTTATCCCCCTTTTCCAGGAGTAATCCACTGTAGTCTGAATCCCCTCTGCTTTAGAGGACTTGTTTCCTTCTGTCCAAGATAACGCTTATTAATGTATCTGTCTTTTTAACTGATCCATTTAATGGATCAGTTAAAGAAACAGACACATTAGCATCAGTTTCTGCTGGTGTATGTTTTTATACTGTCTGTAATAACGGACAGTATAACGAACGATTTTCCTTTACTGTCCGTTAGCCATAGACATTAATGTTAAAAAATAACGGATGCTTGCCGTCCATCATAAGTCCGTCATTTTGAATGGACACATAAGTCCTGCACCCCTGGTTTTTATGTCTGCGAAAAAAACGGACATGTGATGGATTTGGTGTAAACGGACAACAGATATAATCCCATTGAAATCAATGGGATTTCTAACAGATTTATGACGGATCTGTTAGTGTCTGTTGTTAACATTTTGTAACGGATGCTAGCAACGGACACTACTAATGGTAGTGTGAATGCCCCCAAGAAGGAGAAGTTGAGGTTTTCAGAACATGTCAGTCAGGACCCATTCAGGTATCTGGGATCTGGAGGACATTATTAATTCTGCCCCCTTATTCTCATCAGGAAGCTGCATGTGTTACCAATTACCTTAGTAAAGTTACATCTTGGATCACCTGCACTACTGCTTCCTGCGTTGTTCCTGTGCTTTCCATCAGGACCCTTCTGAACAACAAGTAATCGACGACCCCTCTCCAACTAGAAATGCCCTGGGGGAAACTACCACCACCATTGGGTATATCCCAAGCCCCCTCAGTTCTATTCCCACCCAGGAGGTGGGCTGGAGGACTTTGGTCGAGTGTCCTTGGCCTACCGCTGACATCACATCTACAACTACGACTCCCATCTCACCCAATCATTAGGTTGCGACACTTACTTTTGACCAAGGTCACTCTTTGCTCCTTAAGGCTAAGGTCCCATGTAGTGTCCCACAGCAAAACAGCGCTGCAGGAAATTTGTATAGTTTTTTTTTTTACATAACATTTTTTTTGAATTGACACTTTCCAAGACCCATAACTTAATTATTTTTTTTAGTTGATAGAATTGTGTGAGGGCTTTTTGCAGGAAGATCTGACGCTTGTATTGATGCCATTTTGGGAAAGATAACACTTTTTTCATGCCTTTATATAGTGTTTTTAAATTTGGTGACAGACAAAAAAAAATGGCAATTCTGGCATCTTTTTTTAAAAAATTTTTTATGTCATTAAGCATGCAGGAAAAAAAAAATCAGTTGTTTTGCTCAAGTCCTTATGGATGTGGCAATAACCAATATGTGTGTAGTTTTTTTTTATTATATATTGAACATTTTGGAATGGTGAACTGGTGAGGTGTTATGTTTTAACAGTTTTTTTTAACTTTATTAAATATTTTTAATACAATTTTTGTCCCCCTAAGGGACTTTAACTTGCGATCTTCTGATTGCTTTTATAATGCATTGCACTACCTATGTAAAGCAATACATTATGCTGCCTGTCATTTCCTGACAGGCAGTTTGATAACAGGATTATACAAAATGTAAATTTTAACTACAAAATGTAAATTTGTATTGTAACTAAATATGCACAGAATGCTCACAGAACTAACCTGATTTGCCAGTCAGGACTTTGGGATAGCTATGTGACCACAGCAGTGAGAACTCAAGGAAGATGGCTTAAAGGGGTTTTCCGGGCAAAAATAGTTTTTTGTTTTTTTTAATGTCTGTTAGTGCTATTAATGAGTTAATAAATGCACCCATATACCTTTAGCCGTATTTTGAGCGATTTCTGGGTGTCTCTGGAAGCTCCTGATATCTATATGGTTCAGCTTCCTGCTTTGTAACTTCCACACTAACCCCTCTCACCTTACTCCCCCCTCCTTCCTCTCTCCCTCCCTCCTCTCTCTCTCCCTATCTCCCTCCCATACACCCCATCCCTGTCTCTCTAGCTATCCTGCCCACTACAAGCCCTTCCCTACCTACCCAGCCCAACCCCGACCCCATTATATACTTACCTGTCTTCCTTCCATGACTTCTTCCTGTGCGACGGCCCCTCTTTCTTTACTGATTCTGCAGGCGCGCGCTCTTCTCCCAGCGCTGCTCTGTGCTCTGCTGCGACTATCCACCTCTACTGCGCATGCATCGGAGCTGCGCAGTAGAGGTGTATTATTGGCAGCAGTGCGCAGAGCAGCGCTATGAGAAGCGGCAGCAGTCAGAAAAGAAGGAGGAGCTGTCCCCACAGGAAGAAGGCTGGAAGGTAAGTATGATGGAGTGGATGGGGGGGTGAGTAGTAGTGACGATCCTTTTCTGGAAATGGGGAAACGGCTCATCACTGGATAATCAGAAAATGTCCCTAGGGTTGATCACTTGACCACCCCAGGGATATGGGTAAATATACATTTTTGATTAATTATGTTATTTAGAAAGTAGGAGGGAGGAGGGTGTTTAAATAAGTGTAGGAATTTCAATTTATCCCAGACAACCCCTTTAAGGCATTGCTAGAGATCCTCAAGGGTACAGTGTATCTACAGAGAACTGATTTCCTGCACCAGAAAATCTGTAATCCAAAAACTGCACCAAATTGTTCATTAATTGTAAGGGTGGGTTCACACTACCGTTGGAAGTCAGTTCTGATAGGGTCTGTTAAAACAAAAAAGAATGGACGCCTATCATAATGGGCAATAATGGACGATAACTGTTGTTAATGTGTCCATTTTATCTGATCCATTAATAGACCAGTTAAAAAAAAATGGACACATTAACAACAGTTAGTGTCTGTTATACCATCCATTTTTGGGGGGTATTTTTTGTTCAGCTCTCTGAGCATATGTAGAAAAAAATGGACAGTGTAACAGACGACTGTCTGTTACCATCCATCATATGTCTGTTAACCATAGAAATTAATGTTAAAAAAATAAAAGATCAATAGGGGTCCAACATCTGCTTTGTAATGCAATGACCGCTTTCCTGTTTATGTCATACACCATCTGTTCTATAATGGCCATCTGATTATTACAGCCTAATTCCACTTACTTTAGGAAAGTGGATATCCCCTTTAACCCCTTAGCAATGTCATACCATCACCAGCAACATTTAGCTCAGTAGGTTGCTGGCAAAGTTTTCATCCCCCCTTCTATCCCCAAATCCCCTACCCCCAAGTTGTGGGGGAACTTGTGTGCTGCAGTCTGCAAATGGAACATTGGGGGTAATTTATCATTTGCACAGTTATTTTTTCACCTTTTTTAGGTGTGCACCTTAGTTATGCGTTGTCATGTTGTGCACCTAATTTACTAAGAAGGCATAGTTGCATCATAAATCTTGCGCAGAATTCCAATGCTGTGAGATATTTCTGTTTATTTTACACTGCCCATCTACTGGAGTGCAAGTCATTTTTTGCAACTTTTTTTTTTTTTTATAAAAAGGAGCGACCCATAAATACATCGTAAAATGTTACTACATTAACCATGCCCATAAAACCATGCCCACTTTTTATGATAAAAAGCAATGTGACGAGTTCTGTTTAAAAGCCACAAACACATGATAAATCTTCCGCCTGATATCTGCCTTCCATTCATTTCAATGGGAGGAAGTAGCTGATTTTTATCTGCTAGTTGATTTTTTTTTTTTTGAGCTAGCAGTAAAAATAAGTGTCCTATTCGTTTTTCAGGCGGATTCCACCTGAGAACTCCCATTGAAATGAATGAGAGGCAGAAAATACACCTTTTCTTTCGGCACAGAATGTGTCCAAATCTGTAAATTTTGTGCTTGACAAATTTAGCGTCAAATTCCTACTTGTGAACACCCCCTAAGGGGTAGAATTAGAAGAAAATAGGTGTAAGAGGCTTGATAAATGCCCCATTGTCTTGTTGGGGACCCACATCTCATCACAAAGAAAAAAATGAAAAGTGAAGAAATAATTGTATGATTATATAAAGGGGTTTTACCATCTCCCTGTTTCTGCAGCTTTGGAGGCTGTCTCTTCTTCTCACTTCCTGTATCCCCTCTCCTCCCAGCTTGCTGAACAAGACACTGTGAAGTATCACAATACTTATTATAATTATTAGAAATCTAATATAAATGTAGATCAAATAATATGCACATGCTTCTAGAGAAGGACTCAGTGTTATCTGTGTGTTTACAGAGAGAGATAAAAGACCCAGCTTTATCAGCAAACTGCAATTAGCTAAGCAGCAGAACTGTAGATAACTGATAGCAGTGAGTGACATCCCTTGTCCTACTTATCAAACAGGTCAGGTGTTATGGAAACGCTGTGTAAACAATGGGAGATATAATTTCACATAGCAGGAAAACAAAGCAAAAGCAATATATTTAGGAAAACTCTTCAATTTACATAAGCTAGCAGTATAGATAGGATCCTTGAAATGGGAATAGCGCTTTAATAGTAAAGTACGGGGTAAAACTGCCACTGAAAAAGACTTTGAGGCTAAGGCCCCATGTTGCGGAAACGCAGCTTTTTTTATTGCAGATTTTGTTGCGTTTTTTTGAGCCAAAGTCAGGAGTGGGTTGAGCAGAAGGGAGAAGAATAAGAACTTCCTATATATTTCCCATTCCTTTTGTAGCCACTCCTAGGTTTGGCTCAAAAAAATGCAGCAAAATGTGCAACAAAAGAAGCTGCGTTTCTGCAACGTGGGGCCTCAGCCTGAAAAGGATTTTGGTGCACAGTAAGCTTACCTTTATGAGGGCTAAAAATTTATGGGATGCTTCAAAACAGACTTAGATTCTCATGACAAGAATATAGTTATGCATCTGTACAAATCACTGGTATGACATAGACTATTGTGTGCAATTTTGGGCCCCAGTATGCAAAAAGGAATTGAACTTGAGAGAGTGCAGAGAAGAGCGACCAAGATAATTATGTTCAAATACATAAAGGGAAAGCACAAAGTCCTTTCTAATGATCTCCTAGGCCGGTGACAATGACAACAGATATCCTCTCCGTCTAGAGGAGAAAACATTGCACCAGCAACATAGACAGAGATTCTTTACTGTAAGAGGAGTGAGGATATGGAACTCACTGCCAGTCTGTAGTGATGGTTTATACATTTTGCAAGTTCATAGAGGGCATGGATGCCTTTATTTTACAGAATAATATTACAAGTTGTGGGTTTTAGATTTTGATAAAGACAAGTTGATCCAGGGTTTTATACTGATTGCCGGATTTGGACATGGAGCACTTTTCATCAGCTTCATGTGTTTTTTTTTTTGCCTTCCTCTGGATCAACACTATAGGGTTATAGGTTGATGGACCTGTCTTCATCCAACCACATCTACTATGTAACTATGTAATTATTCCTGTCCAGTCCCTTTGTTCCCCATAAAGTGATAGTACCCTCCTTTGTGTAACACACAGCGATGATGACTCCTTATTGCACTCACACAATATAATGCTCCTTTAGTGCTCTCCCACAGCATAATACCCCCTGAGCTCCCCTAACACAATATAATCCCCATAATACAATCCAAATAGTTCCCCCCACATGGTGGAATGGCCCTTTAGTGTCCCCACTCTGTACAATGTCCACTTAGTGCCCCAATATAGTATAATTCCCACTCGGTGCGCTCACATATTATAATGTCCCTCTTAGTTTCCTCTACACAATATCACTTTCAACTGCCCAATATACATACTTGGTTCAGTTGAGCTTGAATATGTTCTTAGTGTCAAGGGCTGTCATACACTCATATCTCCTGTGAGCAAAAGAATTGAACATGTTGAAATCTAGCTGTCCAACCCTTATAACCTCCAACACTTATCGTTGAGAGATTTGAGCTGGTCATTTACATGTTAGCCAATCAGCTGGTCCTGTCAAAACTGATAACCCCAGGGGAGAGGGTACCATGGTCTTTTGTAATGTACATAAGGCAACAGAGTTTTGTACCAGTAATATTTATTTGAGCCATAAATTCAAAATCTGCAATAAAAAAGTGGCATTATTGGCAGGGTTTTTGCAATTTTATTGCAACTGTTAGGGGGTTAAAGGGGGTTTTCCGGGAGTTATTAAATAATTAGATTATTAAAATATCAGATTAATGGGTCCAGGGGTGTAGTTATAGGGGGTGCAGTGGTAGCATTCGCTACTGGGTCCAGGAGCCTAAGTGGGCCAAAAGACCTCTCTACAATATAAAATATCATCAGTATTATGGATAGCACATGGTAAGTGGGGGCACTGTTAAATATTTTGCATTGGGGCCCAAAAGATTAACAGTACGTCTCTGAATGGGTCTGACTCTGGACACCACATCAGTCAGCTGTTTGAAGAAGCCATGAAGTTCCTATTTTCATACATTAGTCACATCTTGTAGCTCAGTCCCATTGTAATGAATGGGACTGAGATCCAATACCATGCAATGTATGGTACTTGGTAATCAGGGATGAGGCTGCAGTGTGTGTCTGAATATTGCACCCACTTAAAAAAAAAAACTTGGAAAAAACTTTAGAATGGGGTGGAATTGGTGTAAAAGTGCATTTGTGCGACTTTCTTATGGGCTTCGTTTTTATAGCGTTCACTGTGCAGCCAAAATGGCATGTCATCTGTATTCTATGGTTCAGTATGATTCTGGGGGATACCAAATTTATATAGTTGTATTTACATTTTAACCTCTTAACAAAAATCTGAAACTTTGAAAAAAAAAAAATATTTTTCTTAAAGTCGCCATATTATGACCGTATCTTTGTTGTGTGTATGGGGATGCATAGGGCATCTTTTTTTGCGGGATCCAGTGTACATTTTAGTTATACCATTTTAGGGAATGTCTATTGCTTTTATCGCTTTTTATTAAAATTTTTATCAGAGGAAAAAAAAGCGAAAAAACAGCTGTTTGGCACTTTTGTTGTTTTTGTTCGCAACAACGTTCACCGTGTGGGAAAATTATTATTAGAAGTTTGTAGACCAGGCGCTTTCAGATAGAGGGATACCTAATGTGTATGTGTTTCACGGTAATTTTCTACTTTTATATGTATTCTAGGGAAAGGAGTTGATTTGAACTTTTAATTCTTTTTAATTTTTTTATAGTTTTTTTTAAATACTTTATTTATTACACCCTCTAGCGGTCTGATCACTAATCCAATGCATTACAATACTAATGCATTGCAAAATATTGTCATTTGTAAATGAATGCCGGAAAAGCCTGGGTGCCTTCAGTAGGCTTCCGGCTGTTATGGCAACAGATTGCCGACCCCGAATCTCGTTCCAGGCGCCGGCAATCCTACGCAAAATGATGTGCTGCCGGGGAAAATGCCTTGGTCAGCTTTGATCAAGTCGCCCACGGCCTTAATGCCGGCGATGAGTGCGGGCATTAGCGCCAGGTCTCTGCTGTATAATACAGCAGAGACCTGGCTGTTATGGCAGCCACTCAGCTCCTCAGCGGCCGCCATATTTATTATATTTATTTTACGGTGGATGTCAGGAAGGGATTAATGGAACACTGGACAGATTGCATTCTGCTCCAGAATGCCTCTCGGTACCCAGCAGAGAACAATTCATTCCTTGGCAGATGTAATGAAAGAACACAATGGCCCAGCCGAGAATATTATACCTGTATAGTCTGGATACTCACCAATGCACCCTACCTTGCTTGCTTTATGCTAGGTACAGTGGGGAAAAAAAGTATTTAGTCAGCCATCAATTGTGCAAGGTCTCCCACTTAAAAAGATGAGGCCGGCCTGTAATTGACATCATAAGTGATCCCTACTCAGTATTATTTGCTCCACAGTGGCCCCCACCCAGTAGTATATGCTCCACAGTGGGCCTCACCCAGTAGTATATGCTTCACAGTGGCCCCCATCCAGTAGTATATGCTCTACAGTGGCCCCACCCAGTAGTATATGCTCTACAGTGGCCCCACCCAGTATTATATGCTCCACAGTGGCACCACCCAGTATTATATGCTCCACAGTGGCCCCCACTCAGTAGTATATGCTCCACAGTGGCCCTCACCCAGTAGTATATGCTCCACAGTGGCCCTCACCCAGTAGTATATGCTCCACAGTGGCCCCCACCCAGTAGTATATGCTCCACAGTGGCCCACACCCAGTAGTATATGCTCCACAGTGGGCCCCATCCAGTAGTATATGCTCTACAGTGGCCCCACCCAGTATTATATACTCTACAGTGGCCCCCACTCAGTAGTATATGCTCCACAGTGGCCCTCACCCAGTAGTATATGCTCCACAGTGGTCCCCACCCAGTATTATATGTCCCCCACAGTGGGCCCCACCCAGTATTATTTGCTCCACAGTGTCCCCCACCCAGTAGTATATGCTTCACATTGGCCCCACCCAGTAGTATATGCTCTACAGTGGCCCCACCCAGTATTATATGCTCTACAGTGGCCCCCACTCAGTAGTATATGCTCCACAGTGTCCCTCACCCAGTAGTATATGCTCCACAGTGTCCCCCACCCAGTAGTATATGCTCCACAGTGGCCCCCACCCAGTAGTATATGCTCCACAGTGGGCCCCATCCAGTAGTATATGCTCTACAGTGGCCCCACCCAGTATTATATACTCTACAGTGGCCCCCACTCAGTAGTATATGCTCCACAGTGGCCCTCACCCAGTAGTATATGCTCCACAGTGGCCCCCACCCAGTATTATATGCCCCCCCCACAGTGGGCCCCACCCAGTATTATATGCTCCACAGTGGCCCCCACCCAGTAGTATATGCTCCACAGCGGGCCCCACCCAGTAGTATATGCTTCACAGTGGCCCCACCCAGTAGTATATACTCTACAGTGGCCCCCACCCAGTAGTATATGCTCTAGAGTGGCCCCACCCAGTATTATATGCTCTACAGTGGCCCCCACTCAGTAGTATATGCTCCACAGTGGCCCTCACCCAGTAGTATATGCTCCACAGTGGCCCCCCACCCAGTAGTATATGCTCCACAGTGGCCCCCACCCAGTAGTATATGCTCCACAGTGGCCCCCACCCAGTAGTATATGCTCCACAGTGGCCCCCACCCAGTAGTATATGCTCCACAGTGGGCCCCATCCAGTAGTATATGCTCTACAGTGGCCCCACCCAGTATTATATACTCTACAGTTGCCCCCACTCAGTAGTATATGCTCCACAGTGGCCCTCACCCAGTAGTATATACTCCACAGTGGCCCCCACCCAGTATTATATGCTCTACAGTGGCCCCACCCATTATTATATGCTCTACAGTGGCCCCCACACAGTATTATATGCTCCACTGTGGCCCCCACACAGTATTATAAGCTTCACTGTGGCCCCCACACAGTAGTATATGCTCCACAGTGGCCCCCACCCAGTATTATATGCCCCCCCACAGTGGGCCCCACCCAGTAGTATATGCTCTAGAGTGGCCCCACCCAGTATTATATGCTCTACAGTGGCCCCCACTCAGTAGTATATGCTCCACAGTGGCCCTCACCCAGTAGTATATGCTCCACAGTGGCCCTCACCTAGTAGTATATGCTCCATAGTGGCCCCCACCCAGTAGTATATGCTCTACAGTGGCCCCCCACCCAGTAGTATATGCTCCACAGTGGCCCCCCACCCAGTAGTATATGCTCCACAGTGGGCCCCCATCCAGTAGTATATGCTCTACAGTGGCCCCACCCAGTATTATATACTCTACAGTGGCCCCCACTCAGTAGTATATGCTCCACAGTGGCCCTCACCCAGTAGTATATGCTCCACAGTGGCCCCCACCCAGTATTATATGCTCTACAGTGGCCCCACCCATTATTATATGCTCTACAGTGGCCCCCACACAGTATTATATGCTCCACTGTGGCCCCCACACAGTATTATAAGCTTCACTGTGGCCCCCACCCAGTAGTATATGCTCCACAGTGGCCCCTACTCAGTATTATATGCTCTACAGTGGCCCCCACCCAGTATTATATGCTCTACAGTGGCCCCCACACAGTATTATATACTCCACTGTGGCCCCCACACAGTATTATAAGCTTCCAACAGCCCCCCTCAGCTTCGGTGCTATTCGGTCTTCTCAGACCCCAGAGTATAATAATCGGAGGGCCGGGGAAGGTGATTAAAAATAACAAACTCTCATACTCACCTTGCCTTACCTTTCTTTGGCATCCTCGCTCCATCCTGCCGTCTTCAGCATCTTGAGCTGTACTCCGACGTCGCTGTTGAGGCCTGTGATTGGACCTCAGCGGTCATGTGGGGGCGCACTGACGTCATTACCTGGCCGCGCCCCATGTGATCACTGGGGCCTAATCACAGGCCTCAGTCACATGATGGAAGAGCACCGGAGAGGGCGCTGTGCCCAGGAGAGGTGAGCATATGTATTTATTATTTTCAGTCACCTCCCCTGGGTGCCCTGCCCTGCCATCTATTGGAAAGGGCCTACAATATGCCAGGGTCCCTTTCCAATAACAGTATGTATAGCGGTCGGGGAACCATGCTTTCCCCGACAGCTATCATAGTGGTCCGGGGCCCCGGCCATCTCCAGCTGGCCACTACCCATACACTGCCGGTCATGGTCTCGGTCGCACCCCCTGCGACTGCGATCGTTACGCCGCTGGTTTGCGGGGTTCGCAGTAGCGGCTGCCGCAGGGCTCTGGGCCCCGTAATGACCCGGGCCCTGTGGCCACCGCTACCGCTGCTACCCCGGTATTTATGCCCCTGACCCCAATCCCTAGCCACCTACCTAGCCACTATTCTCCTCCTGTCACTAAACTCTATTGCTAGAGACACCCTAAACAAGAGGTAGACCTCTCTATCCCACGCCTGAAACTGGTAAAGGCACCAGGCCCAGACAGTCTGACAGCCCTGTATGATAAGACATTTGCTCTAACTCTAACTGCACATATTACAAACTTCTGTAAGCATCTATTACAGGGGAATGCCATCTCCCCTGATCTCGAGACCAAGATTACAGTAATACCTAAGCCCAATAAGAACCCTACCCTCCCTAATAATTATCACCTGATTTTGTTGATTAACCTTGACACAAAGATTTTCACCTCTATATTAGAAGTGAACGAGGTTCTCCCGGCCCTGATTCACCAGGATCAAGTGGGATTTATCCCAGAGCGTGAGGCCACAGACAACATCAAAAAGTTGTTAAATGTTATACAACATGCTAAGGTCCATTCTAATGACATGTTGCTCCTAGCTTTAGATATAGAAAAAGCTTTTTACAGTGACTCATAGCAGTATTTTTTGCTGTACTTCATAGATTTGGTTTTTCAAGACCCTTTTTTTTGACTTGATTCAACTAAGGCTTGATTGAGTAATTGACTTGATTGACTAATTCCTCAACTAAGGCTTATTTTAAAATACCATCTCTGAAACCACGCCCAATTCCAATTAAGGCCCCTTGCAGACAACCGTGGCCGTGGTCAGTGTGCTATCACACGAATAGCACACTGACCCATTCTTTTCTAGGTGTGCAACCGGCCTAAGATGGTAGTATTGCCACATCTCCTCTACCTGTTTTGCACCCTGCTCATCCCTATCATATTAAAAGATCTGCAGTGTATACAGGAGAAGTCTTTAAATTTATCTGGGGAAAAAAACACCCTCATATTTCCCGTAGAATAATGTATTATCACAAGTGAGTGGGAGGACTCTTAGTCCCGAATTTAATAAAATACTATTATTGCTGCTCGCATGGCCCAACTACTCTGGGTAGACTTGAATCAGACATGGTAACCCCGGTCCCCTTACAGACTTTGATGTGGATGGGAGGTACATTATCCTCACTAATAGCACTGGAGGCTGAAGTCACCTTATAGTCATTGTTGATGTGGCGTGTTGTGAGATTTAAATTCAAATTACAATCACAGATTATAAAGATTCCGTAACCCGCAACTCAAACTGGAACAGTCACCTTGCAAGTTTACCTGGAGGAGAAATCAAGGCTTGATGCACATACATGACTTATTCATAGGAAATTAACCTCTGCGATGGCTTTCCAAGCAGCTTACAAACCACCACTGTCTGAATCATTGCGACTTCAACAAATATTTTCATTTCTTACCACCCTAATGGGACAAGATACGGAGACTAGCTACTTTATAGCAAAGTTTAGACTTATGATAAATTACCCCCCAGGTCTTATAGCATGGATGTAAATTGACAAGTTTCTAGGTCATTTGTTGGTTCTGAAATTTCAGCTCTGGACATGTCTACTTTATTAAAACTGGAGAAGCCCTTTAAGACTGAGTTGACTCCAATGTAACTGTAAATTTTTCTCCCATCCGGTTTATACACTAATATCCTTCCAGCTTGGGTCTTTTCATCCACTGCCGCCATGATGTGCATTACACTGTGCTTGGCAGTAATGCTATTATGTTCGTCCTTTAATCTCCCAGCCCTGTACAATAACATTTCAAAGGCTGCCAGTACCTCCTGCTCCAGTAATGCAGTAATGGAGCTGTAATACTTCCCTTTGTTCTTCAGAGACACCATTAGGAATATGTACATATAATAGCCCCCATCCTCACCAGGAGTCAGAGGTGTCTGAACCATGGACAGCTGCCCAGAACCTGTACTAACCACATAGGGAGTCATAAACCTGTAGAATCAAGGTTAGGCCTTAGGCCTAACCGTGCACGGGCCGTGCTTCTACAGCTCCTTTCATTAAATAGGAGCCACGGAAGCATGGGCCGCAAAATAGGACAGGAATAGGACCTGTCCTATTTGATGTGGCCCGGACTGTCGGCCCGCACACGGGACCGTGAAAATCATGTCGTGTGTTCGGGCCCATAGAAAAGAATGGGTCAGTGTGCTATCCGTGAAATAAACGGATAGCACACTGACCCACACCGCGGTCATCTGCAAGGGGCCTTATTTACATGTTCACATTTTGAGGACATGTGATCTCTGTGATGATCACAGATAGCACTCCACCCTGCTATTTTCGGGTTGTGCGCTGTCCGTTGTTGATCCATTATTCATGTCTGTAAACAGAGGTTAAACTACATTTTTTCCAGAAGAGTAAAAATACTCCTCTTATCATTTTTGAGCAGTATTTTTAGCCACAGAGGAGTATAAAGTTTGCAGTAATGGAAATAAATGATATGTAAAATGGGTATTCACAGACCCATATGGAGAGAGCTCTATGGCCTGCAAAATGGACTAAAATAGAGTATTTCTCCATTCTTTTTCCACGGACCAACAATGCCTGTTTGTGCCCATTAAAACAAATGAGTCAGCCTTTATATGTAATTATCATGGAGATCACATGTCTGTAAGATTTGTATGTGTGAATAAGGCCTTAGGGTGGGGCTTCACAGGGAGTAATTGCAGTGGGTTAGCCTCTACAAACTTGCCAATGGCTAACTGGCTGCAATCTTTAGTAGCAGCATTGTGGATAAGATTTATACACATGCTACAATGAAAACCTGCACCATGTCAATTATTATAGTGCAAAGGTTGAAAGCTGTGGAAAATTACTAAAACTAGGTAGTTTTGACAACAATTGAGGTTGTATAAATGTGCTCATTTGTGTTTTTTTTGACTGGGAACATTTATTCTTCACCATAGACTTGTCAGTGCAGGTAATTCTACTAGGGCCCCTACCCAAGGAATTGCACTGTGCATAGAGAGATTGACAGCAGACTCTTATCTGAGACCTCTGTTATGTACAAGCTTTGGATCCTATTCTGGAGGCACAATATACAGAGGGGCCTGAGTTCATGAAATATTAACCAGCCCAGAGTCCATCCTGGTATATATACTGCAGATGGAAGAAGGGAAAGGAAGATGGCAGACAGGTAAGAAGAAGGGAACATCTAGGATGTGACAACAAGTTGCAGTAAAGCGTAAGGTTCTAAATGCAGGTGACGTATGATAAATCTTTGTTATTAGGAAAGTGCATTATATGATTGGTGGAGTAAAAATAAAGCTTCATCACGGTAGGCTGAAAAATTCTGCATACTTTTAATATCATTTGCATTCATAGTTGCCAATAAAATTCCATCCTTGACCCCACTCCCAACCCACCCAGGAATTACCATAAACCACCCACTTTGAGGTTAATTTTACCCAAAACCCTGTCTCTTTTGCGGTTGGTCATGCCCCTTCTAGCCAATTTTCTGGTAGTATTGGTAACTATTCTTATATTTCAATTCATCACCATTTTCTCCCTGCTTGTTGTCAGTGAATAGGAACATTCTGTAGAGATGAGGTCTCCTGTCATTTGTAGCACCAGAGAGCCAGGGATAACAGGGAGCAGGCTGAAGGAGTAGCATGCTGGTACCCCTCAATGGTGTTACACCAGAGCACAGTGTATCACAGCAGAAGCGTCTCTTTCTGGGCGGCTGGATCGCTGGTGGTAGGTAATGGGGGAGAAGGCAGTATATTATTACTGGGAAAGGAGGGGTCAACAGACTGTATATAAGGGCAGCGCTGCTATGTATGTCTGTGTGGGCACCATAATTCTGTGAGGGTAGCAGACTGTATATTAACCCCTTCCCACCGCAGATATTTTTGATTTTTTTTTTTTGACTGGGGTGGAATTGGAGAAACACTGCGTTTGCACAACTTTCTTAGGGGCTTTGTTTTACAGCAGTTTGGCTCTTTTGATTTTTTTTTTCTTGCAACAGGTTTCAATGTATGGGAAAGATATTTTTATAAGGCTAGGTTCACATCTCTTCTGGGTTCTCTGTCATTCATTCAACCCACACACTATAATAGGGTTCGCAGGGTGTCCGCTGTTTTTACACTGTTCCATGCAGGACTTTTCTCTGTCGATTTCTGGCAGTTTCTGCGGCGGAGTAACAAAAATATAAATTCATACTTACCTATCCCTGGTGCTCGCCGTGCCTTTGCCACTGAAAGTCCTGCGTTGCATGTGATCGATGAGGTCAATCAGTGGCCTTAGCAGTGGCTGGAAAGGATGCGGTGACAACATCATTCACATACATCACTCGGTCCTCTTCTGTGTTCACTGGGGCCACTGATTGGTCTCAGTGGTCATGTGCAGTGTAGGACTTCCAGCGGCAAAAGCAAGGCAATTGTCCAAATGCAGTGGTGGACACCATCTGTGATTTAACACCTCTAGCACATCAACAGCACTAACCTCTCTTCTCTCTTGATTGGTACCATGTATCAGTACGGATGAAAGTGACAGTGTGAGAGCAGTCTATGACTCCTGTCAGCACCGGATGCCTCTACTGACATCACAGCAGCTCTAAGTACTAGGCTGTAGTCAGGTGACATTGGATGGGATGTGTGGATCTTTCATGAGGACACAAAGGTACAGCCAGCGGCCATTACAGACTCATTACTGGAGCAATGAATGGGATTGATCCCTCCATAAAGCTGGGAATGCCAGCAATTAACCTACATGCAATTAAATGCTGGCAGTCTTAATGGCACAGTGATAAATCAGGTTTTTATACCTGAAGGCAGAGACATGGGAGATGGGGAATACGTTACAGCATATGGAATTAATATTCATTAAAGGGAGGCGAGGAGGACCACCAAGGCAGGCAGCTGATGGGGGGAGACAAGATCCCCCTTTCACCACCCTGGTGATATATTCTAATACATCATTCCACTTTATATGTAATCCCCATATAGCCTACAGTACTTATGTAGATATCTTCCTTTCCTGATCTTGAGTTCACCAGCCACAGCAGAGCTGCAGTGACAGTCCTACTGATGTTCTATGCATTGTACTATCCATATCAGTCCTTCTCTTCTGCCTTTTCCCAGGTACAGCTCTCACACACTTTTCACTCTCTTTAACCACCCTAATCCCTATACTGCTTTTAGCAGTGAAACCAAACATAAGCATCCACATAAATCACTGAACCACCTTCTGTCTCTGTCCATTTTGCTCCTCCTAGCTGCTGGGGGCATCTCTCCAAACCCTGGCCCTCCTTCTCTGCAAAATTTTTCCTCTTCTTACACACACAGGAATCCTAAAAACCTAATCAATATTTGCCGTGTTCCCTCTCCTTATCTTTCTCCTGTCTCTTTTAATTGTTCTCTCTGGAACTCCCGCTCAGTGTGTAACAAACTAAAATATATTAATAACTTATTCCTCAGCAAATCTCTCAACATGCTTGCCCTTACTGAAACCTGGATCCAGCAGTCTGATACGGCCTCCCCTGCTGCTCTGTCTCATGGTGGCCTACAATTCTCACACACCTCTAGGCCTGACAACAGGAAGGGTGGAGGGGTTGGGTTACTTCTGTCACCGCAGTGCACTTTTCAGGCCATCCCACCAGTACCCTCACTCACATTCCCCTCATTTGAAGTACATGCTATCAGACTTTTCTGCCCACTCTCCTTACGTGTAGCTGTGATCTACCGTCCACCGGGTTCACCCTACCAATTTCTGGATCACTTCGCTTCTTGGCTTCCCCTCTTTTTATCCAGTGAAATTCCTACCCTCATCATGCGTGACTTTAACATCCCCACTGACACTCCTGTCTCCCCAGATGCCTCACAGTTTCTCTCAATAACCAAGTCTTTTGGTCTTTCACAACTTCCTCTTCTGCCACACATGTAGATGGCAACACCATTGATCTTGTCTTCCATCGACTCCTCATAGTTTCTAAATTTACTAACTCTTCTCTGCCACTCTCTGATCATAACCTTCTGTCTCTCACCATCAGTGCTTTCTCTCCTTCACAGGACACACCTACTCATAATACATATAGGAATTTACATGCTATTAACACCCAGCACCTCTCAGATACTCTACAGTCCTCTCTGTCCCCCATCTTTTCACTCTCTTGTCCCAATCTAGCCACCAGTCACTATAATGAAAGCCTTAAGAGTGCATTGGATGAGGCGGCTCCCCCCTCCACTCGAAAGGTTAGACGCAGGAGGCAGCAACCCTGGCATATGCCACAGACACATTTTCTTCAGCGGTTCTCTAGGTGTGCTGAACGTCTGTGGAGAAAATCACGTACACCTGCAGACTTCCTCCACTTTAAATTTATGCTTAAAACCTATAATTCTGCCCTTCACCTAGCCAAACAAGCCTATTTGACCACTCTCATCTCTTCTCTCTCCTGTAACCCTAAAAGGCTTTTTGAAAATTTTCATTGCTTACTTACCCCTAAGGTGCAGATGCCATTCACAGACCTTAGCGCAGATGACTTGGCCTCTTATTTCCATGATAAAATTGATAAGATCCATCAGGAAATAACTGCCCAATCCCTAGGTGGCATTGACCCCCTCACCAGCCACACTTCAGACTGTTCATTCTCATCTTTTGAACCTGTTACAGAGGAGGAAGTATCTCAGCTACTTTCGTCTTCTCGCCCTACAACATGTAGTAGTGACCCTTTCCCCTCACACCTTCTCCAGTCTCTGTCGCCTGCCGTCACGACTTACTAAAATATTTAACCTCTCTCTCTCTCTCTTCTGGAATTTTCCCATCCTGTTTCAAACATGCTGTCATAACCCCACTACTGAAGAAATCCTCCCTTGACCCTTCCTGTGCTGCTAACTATCGACCTGTCTCTAATCTTCCTTTTATCTCCAAATTCTTGGAACGCTTAGTCTATTCTCGTTTAATCCACTATCTTTCTGCTAACTCTCTTCTTGACCCCTTACAATCTGGCTTCCGCACTCTACTGAAACGGCCCTCACAAAAGTCTCCAATGATCTCCTGACGGCTAAATCCAAAGGTGAGTACTCTCTTCTTATTCTTCTAGATCTCTCAGCAGCATTTGACACTGTTGACCATCAACTCCTCCTCACTATGCTCCATTCTGTCAGCCTCACAGACACTGCTCTCTCCTGGTTCTCCTCTTATCTCTCTGACCGCACTTTCTGTGTATCATTTGTGGGCTCTGTTTCTTCCCCTCTTCCCGTTGCCGTTGGGGTTCCTCAGGGCTCGGTCCTAGGTCCCCTGCTCTTCTCCCTCTACACAGCCCCCATTGGACAAACCATCACTAGATTTGGCTTCCGGTACCATCTTCATGCTGATGACACCCAATTATATACATCATCCCGTGACATCACCCCTGTACTAATGAAAAACACCAGTGACTGTCTCTCTTCTGTCTCAAATATCATGTCTTCGCTCTATCTGAAACTGAATCTCTCAAAGACTGAACTACTGCTGTTTCCACCATCTAATAGATCTGTCCCTGATATCTCCATTGCAGTCTCTGGCCTTACCATAACTCCTAGGCAGTATGCTCGTTGCCTCGGGGTTTTGTTTGACTCAGACCTTTCCTTCACCCCCCATATCCAATCACTCGCACGCTCTTGTCATCTCCACCTCAAAAACATCTCCAGAATCCGCCCTTTCCTTACCACAGATACACTAAAGACACTTATTGTTTCCCTGATTCACTCTCGCCTTGACTATTGTAACTCCTTACTAATCGGTCTTCCCCTTACTAAACTCTCCCCTCTACAATCTATTCTGAATGCGGCGGCCAGGCTCATCTATCAGTCTAGACGCTACAGCGATGCCTCTGGTCTGTGCCGGTCACTACATTGGCTGCCTATTCAATACAGAGTACAATATAAACTTATCACCCTCATCCACAAGGCTCTCAATAATGCTGCACCTCCCTACATTTCCTCCCTCATCTCTGTCTATCGCCCAACCCTTACTCTCCGTTTACTCAATGACCTAAGACTAACATCCTCTATTATCAGAACCTCCCACGCTCGTATACAAGACTTCTCCCGAGTTGCACCACTTCTCTGGAATACTCTATCCCAGACTATCAGATTAACCCCCAATTTCCACAGCTTCAAGCGTAAACTAAAGACATATCTTTTTAGACAGGCCTATCACAACTCCTAATGTAAACCCTTCTGTAGTTATAATCCCTAAAACGTACCCTCCTCTGTTTATGCTTCAACATTACCTCACAGGATATGATGCCGTATCAGACTAACTTTATATGTCCAGGCACCATCTGCACGTTAAAGGACATGACTGGTGACGGCTCATACAGCTTTATATATGTGTAATGACAGTAACCTCTATTACAAAATTGTCTGACCATTGTATAAGCAATGCTACGTCTGTTGCCGCCCCTGCTACCTCTTGTGTCACCCCCTCTACCTCATAGATTGTAAGCTCTTGCGAACAGGGCCCTCAGTCCCATTGTGTGAATTGACTATTTCTTTGTAATGTATGTTTTTTGTCAGTACTTGAACCCTACAAATTGTACAGTGCTGCGGAATATGTTGGCACTATATAAATAAAATGTATTATTATTATTATTATTACACCACAATCCAGTAGACTTGTGGCTGCAGCTCTGGATGTGACTGGATTGTAAAACATGATGTAACTCAAACCTTGCATTACCCAACAGGGAAACCAGTGAGAACAATATAGGTTACAGCCTGAGAGCTAACAGGAAACTGGGATATAGACCCAGATTTACTAATAGTTAGAAAGTGCAAACTTAGACAGGCAGTCTGAAATACACCAGATTTATCACAGAGACTGATGCTGGATAATAAATCTGGCATATCTTCGTGAACAACTTTTAGCTGGCTTACTTTGAGCCGGAATTTTAAAACCCAATTTTGGTGTATCTTGATGCATTTAAAGGGAGACTGCCAGCACAAAATTGAGATATAAACTAATCGGAATACCTTGTAGGGCTGTCAGCACAGTTTACAATGAAGTATTTCTTATTCAGGACCACTGCTCTATTATTGTAAAAAAACGTCCTTTTATCTCTATGCATATGAGCAGAAAAGGGCTTTAGGGGTGTGGCTTTCCACCAATGGGCTTCACTGCTGCTGCCAACTTCTGCACAGCTCTGCCCTTGCTAGTTGACTGAAATCTCTCTCCTCAGCCTCAGCACACAGTACTAACTGTATTGTGCATGTCTGATGATGTCACACTGCACCTGAAAATGAAGGAAGTCGGCTTCAGATGGGAGCTCACTTCCGGGTGCAGTGTGTATAGTACACTTAATACAGTTAGCATGGTGTGCTGAGACAGAGGAGAGAGATGTCAGTCAATTATCGGGGGTGGAGCTGAGCAGCAGTTGGCAGCCAGGGTCCTGTTAGGGGACCTTGTGCAAATTTTTTGAAAGTGGGCCTCCTCCATAATTTAATTTACCCTGCCCCCTCAATCACCAATGTTGCAAAACCCCCCCAAAGAATCCTCACCTAACCCCATTCCCACGTACCTGTAATGATGTCTGCTGCTCAGAGCTCATTGTGCTTCCCTGCCGCAAACATCATCAGCCGAAGGCAAAATAATGGAGCATGGAGCTGATATCTCTGTGATCCACTATTGTATTCAACCTCTATCTGTGTCCTAAGGACAGAGATAGAGTTGAAATCACTGCCTACCGCCCAGAACAGCAGGATAGCACCCAAAATGTTGGACTGTCCCTCTTGATCCGGGGTGGCTGAGGGGGCCCCTGCAACCGTTGGCCCTATGGTTAAAGAAGCCCTGTTGGCAGCCATGCTCCTAAAGCCCGTTTCTGCTCATTTGCATAGGGATAATTTATTATTCAGTGGTCCTGAATAAGAACTATATCATTGTGCACTGTGCTGACAGCCCTACAAGGTACTGTGATTAGTTTATATCTCAATTTTGTGCTGAAAGACTCCCTTTAAATCATGTTCACCTTTTCTGAGAAGCCACTCCCACACATCTAGCAAGTTGGAATAGTTTTTGCTTAAAGTAGATGTGCCGAGATGAGCCAAAGCTGCGCCACATTTACTCCAGTGTCTAGTCGTGACCACAATAGTAAATCTGAGCCATAGAATATAAGACATGATGTAAGACAGGCTCATAAATAACATAAAGCAAGAGATTTAGAAGTGACTTAGCAATATTTAAAAATTTGTCCTGAAGTGCCCTATGCCTCCACGTTGCCTTGTGCTTGGGCCATCTTTTTTATTTTTGATACTTTGTTTCTGTAATCGTCTCCTTTGTCATCTTTGTCATCGTTTATATGCAGTGTATGGAGTGGTGGGGAAGAATGGCATGTAATCTTCTAAAATCTGCAACGTTGTCATCTCTGAGAATTACATCCAACCAGTGTTAATTGTGAGAACAGCGGTGGCGATATCCTCTGTATAAACAGCTCGTGTCATTACGAAGAAACGCGACCAGAAATGAATGGTGCAGTTTTCTATGAGATAATGTGGTCCTGGCAGCTGCTTGCTCATTACACTCTGCTACAATGGGCCAGGAACAGCTGCTTCTCTGGATTCTCTCTGTTCATTTTCTAGAAAAAAACAAAAATAACAAAACTTAAAATTTGTTCCTAAACGCAGAATAGAATGTTGTTGTCGCATTAACGAAAGGAGAAGTTGCATATAATGTCCCAACAGCCTTTATAGGCTGAAATGTTCATTCCCCTCATCAGATACAATTCAGTTTATCATTGTTCTGCTCCAATTTCTCTCTGATAGGGATTGTTTTCTTCTATTTCTACCTATCAACAACTGTAGGCCCATGTGATGGTAGTGCAATAGTCAGTTGTGACCACTTGATGGCAGCAGAGCTCTATAAAATACAGTGGACTCTTAAAATCAATAGATCACCTTGTTTTTTTTTTACTTCTTTTTAATTTTGATCGTGGATTATTTTTTTTACTATATTTTTTACATTATGGGGTGGTTAACTTTTTTGAACTCCTGAGCTGAGTTCAGAGATTTGCTTTACAGCAGCCATGAGGACAAAACGTGTCATTTGGAAGACAATCTATTGATTTGGGTTAGGTTTTTTACATATGATTGACTGAGAGACTTTAGATGAGTAGACTCAGTCGCCCACATTTACTAAGGCAGATGTGTCTCAAAAGTGGGCAAAGGTGCGCCTCAAATCTTATCTTTTGCACTAGACAGTGAGCAGAGCTGGGTGGGAATCTAGGCATTCTGGGACAGGTGTGCGCCAGTCCACTGGATTTAAAATAACTCACACCTGAAAACTGGCATGAGTTATATCATAAATCTATTACAGTTTCTTGCTGTAGATTTGTGATCAGGCAAAGAGGCCTCTTAGCAACTCTGACCTATCTTGCACCTGTTGGGGAATTAATTTGGTGTAAGAATCGCCAGTCTTAATAAATTCCCCCTAGTGTGATCTGCATTGACTGCACAAAGGACTTCCAGTTTCTGATATCTTCTATATACCAATTTATAGTGGTCAGGTAGATTGTGCAGGCTTTTTATGTAATGAAAAGTCTATGAATGTAGGACAAGTGAATACAAGATATTGCTCCATGAAATCAGCCAGTTCAGGCTAGGTAGAGACTAACAATAATAGATATGAATGCAATCTATCGCTATGTGTTATTAACTGTTGTAAGCTGGGTAGAGGCTGACTGAAGGACTGGTGAGTACTATATGTTGCTCTGTTATAAGCCATTTTAGGCTGGGGAGGGGCTGATTGGAATGGGAAAATACAATCTATTGCTCCCTGTTATCAGCTATTTTAAGTCATGAGAGGCTGACTGTAGTCTTCTACAATGGAATGTTTGAGAGGAAGTGTAGAAATAACCCCTCTCCCATGATGCTTCCTTTATGGGTGGTGCCATACTGGGTTCTTAATGCCTATATTAGCTGTGTTCAGTGATGGGTCCTCCAGTACTTTCCCTTTTAAGTAAGTGAAACACCGACAGCTATATCTCATCACTGGTAAATGCAAAACTGCATAACATAAATCTGGGTTTTGGCGAATGCCAGGAAAAAGTTACCTGTCCGACTGTATTGTGACAACTGTTTGGTGGAGGAGGGACAATGCTATGGAGTTTTTTCAGGGGTTAGCCTCAATCCCTTTTTTCCAGTTGAAAGGAAATTTTGAAAGGGTTATTCCGAACTCAGCAAATTATGAATCCAAAGTAATGTTTGTATAATCCAGCAGCCAGATGAGCCGTAAATTCAATAAAACTTAGCTTTTAATTCATGAACATAAATAAATACAAAAAAAACCCCCAAAAAACGGAGATGAATCCCCAGCAAGGTACAGACAGGAATCACTTACGCGTTTTGGGGAGATAGTCCCCTTAGATAAACTATGGCTGAGACAGGAATAACTGGCCTCGACCTCAACAGCAGGACATGCAGAAACAGATATGTTTTGCTGCTCTATGTTGTTTCCGTCACTCGCATAGAGATGAATGGGAGCTATACTGTTTCCATAGCTCCTGTTCACTTCTATTAGAGTTATGGAAACATTATAGAACAATGCTATTCAGTTGTTTTCATAAGTCTGCCAGTTATACATTGGCTTCCATTTATTCCCTTCTTGGCCATGATTTGCTGGAATGGTATTTACTCTTTAATGCTTCCACATACCAAGACATTTTGGACAACTGTATGCTTCCAACTTTGTGGGAACAGTTTGGGGAAGGTTCTATTCTGTTCCAGCATGACTGTGTCCCTGCAGACTAAGCAAGGCCTATAAAGGCATGGTTGGGTGTGTTTGGGGTGGAAGTACTTGACAGGTCTGCAACCCCATGAAACTCCTCTGGGATAAACTAAAACCCTCTTGTCCAACTTCAGTGTCTGAATTCACAAATGCTCTTTTGGATAAATTGGGAAAAATTCCCACAGACACTCCAAAATCTTATGGAAACCCTTCCCAGGTGAGTGGTCCTTGCAGTGTATCTGCAGTGCTGAGAAACTCCATAGACATTTACATCTGTAATTGTAATATCAGCTGCTCCTCTTATAATGCAGCTGTACTATTAGAAGCTCTAGATGCATGGTTATAAGCTCTTTAATTCTATCCATATTTCCTTTTGTCTTGATTGACGCGGCTCTTGAGGAATCTCATCAGAACACTTGTAATGCGCCCATATCCTGTGTTTACTCTACTGTGAGCAGCTTGAAGTCTGGTGTCTTCCAGGTGGGAGATGATATTTGAGCCTTGCTCCCTCTATTAACACCAGCCGGGCGCGTATACTAGAGAATCCTTATATAAACATCATCCTGTGTGTGACGTCTGCTGCTGCTGTCTCATAAACATCACTTTTGATAACTGTCAGTGGCAGCATTCAGGTGGTGTTAGTGTCTGGATCTGTGGGCTGCACACATCTACATGTCTTTAGATGACTCCTGGCTACAGGTGCCCATATTCATCAGAGATTAGAAAAATTAACATCTCAAAATGACTAGTCATAACTTCAACCAATCCCCAGTTCCAAGCCAGCACTGCTGACACAGAAATCCAATCCCTTCAGACTGCTGTCACCATGGCAATGAAATTTAATTAATGATCCCTCATTTAATTTAGGGGCTTGTAGGATTTTATACTTTGTATTCCAGAGGTCAAATCAGTGTCTGTCTCTGCTTCACCAGACTGCAGCCTGCAGCTCTTACAGCAGGGGGTAGTATTTTCTTTAGAAAATGGTACTAATTGCACCATATTTATCAAAATTTATTTAGCATTGCTACAATTTTCTTAGACAATCTTTCATTCTTTGACTTTCTTCTAGTGGCAGGTAGGATAACAGCAATCAGATCTCTCACTATTGGACATTGGTGACATAACATAGCAATAACAATGTGCATGACATGACATGACATTCATGCAGAGTATAAGAACAGTGGGAGCAGTGCGAAAAGGAACAGTGTAGATGTATGGTCTTTTCTGAGTCTTTATACATTCATCTATTCTTAGTCTGGGGTTTCTTATTACCTTTTCAAACAGTCCATTCTGTTATTCGCGTCTTTCCACCAGCATCTTATGACAGATCCTGCAGGTTGTCCGTTTTTGATTTTCTGATATTGTTCTCGTGGTTCTCTGTGTTCCTTGAGACCACACCAGGTGTGACACATTACTGCCATGTATCTGCAATGAGAGCAGCGTGGCACAGCAATTAGTGTCCTGCCAGCTCCAAAGTCTTCGCAGCTGTCGCTGTGATTTGTGGCATTCTGTGCATTTGTCATTACTGGGAATGTGATGAACAGTATGGTAGCCATTAGCAGAAATGGCTACCCAGTGGGGGCTGCCATTTCCCACCATCCCCTGGGGTCTTTCAAACATTTGTCACTTGCTGAGGATGTTACATGGTTAATTGTAGGCGAACAGAGACAGACACAACCCAGCAAATCTCCAAGATCTGTGATAAGATTTAACACAGAAAAGGATTTCTACAACATTTAGCAAAGGTAGGTAACATGTCCTTTCCTGCATCTGCCTTAAATTGCTTGGCCTGCAAGAGGTGCTGTGTAAATATGAAACTAAAGTGGTTGTCCTGCCATTAAATATCATATTCTTCATATGCTATTCAGGCCCTGTACTGTCAGATGGGCGGTGTCAGACCAGAGCAGGCAAGTAGTGTGATTATGATCTCTGACACTGGCTGCCTCTGATAGGAGCTCAGAATCATGCCCCTTCACCTGCTCCTGCCTGACACGTCCTACCTGACAGTATAGAGGCTAAATAGCACATGAAGCAACAAAACTAACAGCAAGGATTGCTCAGGAACGGTGGGGGGCTAGAGAAAAAAAAATCTAACTATGCTGGAATCAGTGGAGGTATTAACAGATGCTAAGAACTGGACTTAGTGGAGGTGATGAAAGGTCCTACTCTCCTGTAACAGGAAACCAGGAGAATTGTGAATGCAGCTCTGAATGTACAGTCATGGCCAAAAGTTTTGAGAATGACACAAATATTATATTTTCACATGATCTGCTGCCCTCTGGTTTTTATGTGTGTTTGTCAGATGTTTTTATCACATACAGAAATATAATTGCATTCATATTATGAGTAACAGAAGCTTATATTGACAGTTAGAATGAGTTAATGCAGCAAGTCAATATTTGCAGTGTTGACCCTTCTTCTTCAGGACCTCTGCAATTCCCCCCGGCAAGCCCCCAAACAACCTCCGGAACCAAACCCGACTAATAGCCCTCCCATCTTGCAAAAACCAACCTTTTATTTTTTTTTTTTTTGTTTGTTTTTTTTTCCCCCCCCCTTTTTTTTTTTTTTCACTAAATTTTTTTTTTGGGGATTAAGATCTGGGGAGTTTCCAGGCCATGGACCCAAAATCTCTATGTTTTGTTCCCTGAGCCATTTAGTTATCACCTTTGCTTTATGGCAAGGTGCTCCATCATGCTGGAAAAGGCATTGTTGAGCGCCAAACTGCTCTTGGATGGTTGGGAGAAGTTGCTCTTGGAGGACATTCTGGTACCATTCTTTATTCATGGCTGTGTTTTTAGGCAAGACTGTGAGAGAGCCGATTCCCTTGGCTGAGAAGCAACCCCACACATGAATGGTTTCAGGATGCTTTACAGTTGGCATGAGATAAGACTGGTGGTAGCGCTCACCTCTTCTTCTCCGAATAAGCTGTTTTCCAGATGTTCCAAACAATCGAAAAGGGGATTCATCAGAGAAAATGACTTTACCCCAGTCCTCAGCAGTCCACTCCCTGTACCTTTTGCAGAATATCAGTCTGTCCCTGATGTTTTTTCTGGAGAGAAGTGGCTTCTTTGCTGCCCTCCTTGAGACCAGGCCTTGCTCCAAGAGTCTCCGCCTCACAGTGCGTGCAGATGCACTCACACCTGCCTGCTGCCATTCCTCAGCAAGCTCTGCACTGCTGGTAGCCCGATCCCGCAGCTGAAACACTTTTAAGAGACGGTCCTGCCGCTTGCTGGTCTTTCTTGGGCGCCCTGAAGCCTTTTTGGCACCAATGGAACCTCTCTCCTTGAAGTTCTTGATGATGCGATAGATTGTTGACTGAGGTGCAATCTTTCTAGCTGCAATACTCTTCCCAGTTAGGCCATTTTTGTGCAGTGCAATGATGACTGCGCGTGTTTCTTTAGAGATAACCATGGTTAACAGAAGAGAAACAATGATGGCAAGCACCAGCCTCCTTTTAAAGTGTCCAGTGGTGTCATTCTTACTTAATCATGACAGATTGATCTCCAGCCCTGTCCTCATCAACACCCACACCTGTGTTAATGGAGCAATCACTGAAACGATGTTAGGTGGTCCTTTTAAGGCAGGGCTGCAATGATGTTGAAATGTGTTTTGGGGGATAAAGTTAATTTTCTAGGCAAATATTGACTTTGCAAGTAATTGCTGTTAAGCTGATCACTCTTTATAACATTCTGGAGTATATGCAAATTGCCATTAGAAAAACTGAAGCAGTAGACTTTGTAAAAATTAATATTTGTATCATTCTCAAAACGTTTGGCCATGACTGTATACTAGAACATAAGCAAAGCCGAGGATTTGCTTCATGAATGTCATGTGTAAATGTAGTAGGTATATAGTATTGCTGGTTATAAAGCTTTATATATTTGGACTCTGTAGGCTGAGTATCTCCACAAAACTCTGATATGACAGGAACCTTGACATTATAAAAATCAGTACAGGTGGCAGGAGAGGCAATAGGCAGAGTCACGGGGCATCTCCTCAAGAGGATGATTTCTGTTTAGAAAGTTTATTGAAAAAATGATTGACTTGTGAGCTCCGAAAACAGATGCCAGTGGAAGGAGCTGAGCTGTGTCAAGTAGGGAAACCATGTAATGTGCAGGTGAAAGAATTGAGCCGCTTAGCCATGAAGTATATCTCGACCCAGCCCACCAAACTCTATTGTTAGAGTAGTAATTGCCTTGATTAGGCTACGTTCACACTGTTGTTCTATCTGTTGTTCTGATCCATCATAGGATCCTATGACAGACTATTACAATGGACAGAACAATGGCAGTGGGAATTCAGACTTACCTAGTACCAAAACCACAGAATATTTACATCTGACTTCATAATCTAATCCTAATATCTTGGCAATATTCTGCTCTGAGACAGTAGTACAGAGTGGGGTAATTAGATACAGCAGCGCTGATCACTGTATCACACATGACTTTGACATGGCTGCTCGGCAAACAGTACCACAATGGATAGGTGTAGATACAGCAGCACAGCTAACCGTTTCACATCTGATTTCTAGAAAGAGTGGTTTAGTATACAGTATTACACATGGTAGGTTTGGATACAGTTACAGATTTAGATACAGCAACCCAGCAATCAGCATTACACAGAATAAACCACCTGTCCTCTGCCAGGAATTTACATGACTGTACTCTTTACCCCTCATATTTATTTTGGCCAGAGAATATCCTAGGAATCATTGGGGCAGTGGTTTGATTGTCACCGTCTGCCACTAGTGTCGCCATCGTGTCAGCACTGATCTTGGTAGCCCACCCCCTTCTCCCGCACTGGGATCCTGATTCTGCATCTTACTTAGAACGTTCATTACAAGTGCTTCTTCTGATGTCCCAATACAAATGTGGAGATGAGCTAGAGTGGCGGGCGGCGTGATCTCCTTCAGCGCATTACAATTTGCCTGTAATTGGCTGTGATATTCAGCGTCTTCCCCCCCTCTCAGCAACACTTTTCCTGATCTCCTTGTGCTGCTCTCTGAGCGACAGAGGAACAGTGCCTGTGACAGCGAATGTCAGAGAAAGGCATAAATATTAATCGGCTGCTTAGGTGCCAAATGAATCTGCTCTTTTCCTGCTGTTGCATTTAAAGTGAAAGGCAGCGGTATTATACACAGACACTTAAACAACAAGGAGAATGTTCCATGTAGAGGATGACTGTGGCCAATGTGTATGAAATGTTCTACAAAGTCTTCTGAGGCTGAAGACACTGCTAACATCTGTATACTCACAGATTATTTCAGGGGTACAGAGTGCAGATCTTGTAGAGGTAGTGATTGGTTCATTCATTCATGTTATTATAGGTCCTATAGAAATATAATGGATAGTTCTACAGCTTTCTAATAGTCTTTGTATATCAATTGCTGACCACTTTCATCATGTCTGCTTGATGCTAGTTAGCCAAAATGTTCTTATTAAAGAGGTTTTCCAGGGTAAAAATATTGATGACCTATCTTAAGGATAGGTCATCAGTATCAGATTGGTGAGGGTATGACACCCGGCAACCCCAGGAATCAGCTGTTCTAAGCTGCTGATACACAGAGAATGCAGCAGGAAGCAGGCAGCTCCGCTCTCTGTATAGTGGCCAGATCAGGTACTGAAAAACAATTCCCATTCACAAGGGTTTATAATTGTGCCCAGTCTAGACAATCCTCTGTGAGGTAAACACATCAGAAGCAATTGCTTTACTTTCATGACAATTTGTTACAATGTAACAGTGCAGGAAAATATATAAAGCTGGCTACACATATTTGTTTTTTGAAGGCCATGATGCAATTGTTTGATCGATAGGTTGTACGAATGATTCCACCATCAACATTAACAACTAAACTGATTGATCAGGGGGCAATGAGTATGCACAAATTGGTCAATTGGCCAAAATTAGGGGATCATGCCAAAACACTGCTGGCCGAAAATTTCCAACATGGACAATCATTTTTCCTAACCAAAAGTCTGCCATTGGCTGCAAAGTCCACCATGTATAACCAGCTTTAGTGTACTCAGCGTAATTTGAAGAGACATTTGAAGTGGTCTTCAGCCTCAAAATCCTCTCCAAAAACCACCCCTGCAGAACCCCTGACAGGAAGCCAAGCCGAGTTTTAGCTTTCTGCCGCAGGTTTGCATACATATACAGTACAATTGTGCAAATCAAGTATGAGGCCTTATGCTGCACTATAATTCAGCTGTATTTACAGAAGACAGGACCCTTTAACTATTGTGGCTGAAATCATCTTTACACTCTGCTTTCTTGGGAAGGATTGCAAAATTGTTAGGTGGTTAGGAGACCCCTGGACATAGAGAAGAATCCCAAGCCTTCATTATGATCCTCCTGCAGCTGGAATCTTTATGTGAGACAAAGATAAACTATTATAATTGGAAGGGAACGAATCTTAACTCCCCTTTTATATACAGGTTATGTATACCGCTCTGACCTTGACCCCCCCAGACCAAGGCACATATTGCTTATTTAAATGGGCTTTATTCTGCTGTCATATTAGTTCCGCTCTTGGGTTTTTATTTGCAGCCGCGATGCTCAGGGACATTTGGCTCCTGGAGAACTGATGAGACTTCCACGGACAGATGCCTGGATCAGCGAGGGGCTTGTTCCTCACCGTGACCTTCACGGAAAATGCACAACACAAACAAGAAATTGTATACAAGCTGTAGATTATTACTGGGAACCTAAAGCATGGAGACTCCTGAATCACCCCAAAAGCCTGTCCACAATCCAGAGGGCATCATATAACAGAACTGTTTAAGCCTCATGGAGACCCTGGATTGTTAGTCTAAGGCTACACATAGCAAAAACGCTGCTGACTGTCCACAGGGATATTTAGTAGTGTTTTTCACTGCATAGTTGCTGAAACACAAAACACCCGAAATTGGATGTTCTTTGCATGAGGTTCATGTGCAGATTTTTCTGCAGTCTCACTGCAAGCTTTCTCTGCAGCTTCCACCACAATAACCATAGATGTTTAAATCCTAGGGATTAACTGTTGGTGAAATTACGGTGATTTTTCCTTGTGTTCCTGGCTTTAGGGTGTCTATACATGCTGCAGAATCAGGGCTGCATCTGCATAATGAGGCCATGGAAGCCATGTGTCTGCCAAGAACCAAATCACAGGACTCAGCAGTCTCTGATGTCATGAATGACGTCTCTGAGACTGGAAAAGGCCTGAAGACTGGTGCTGGAGCCCAGGGGAGGTGAGTAACACTATTTGTTATGTTTACCCACCTCCCCTGGACCTCCACTCATTATACTCTGGAGAGAATAATAATGGCTCGTGTGTGGCAAACCCAAAATTTTTGGAATATTCGGAATGAAAACAGTAAAGGCCACTTTGGGATACTATACTGTTTAGAGGAGCTGCTGTGAGAGATTATACTTTTTTTTTTTTTTTTTAATGTTACACAAGCTGAGCACTGAAGCTGGCTGTACGTCCTGGGCTTCTTTCAATCATTGCACATGCATTGGGGGCTCAATGACGTATCTCAGTCGGACAGCTTCATTGCTGAGTGGTACATATGCGCAGTGGTTTTCAAGCCTAATTTTCTAATTTTGAGGGGGAAGGGGGTGTGGCACCTTTTAAAAATTTTGCCTCAGGCAACAGAAAAGCTAGAATCAGCCCTGTGCAGAATTTGTTGCAGAAATCGCTGCCACTAAAACCAGTTCTATTTATCTGAAGGGGGTTGTTTTCATGGCAACCACATGGATTTCTGCAAGTTCCAAGTTTCAAATGAATGGAATTGATTTTTAGGCACAGAAATTTCTATAATAAAATCTGCAGCATGTGAAGGTACCCTAAGGCTTGGTTTCCATGTTCTGGATTTGTTTAGATATTTTTGTTGTTGTTTTTGAAGCCAAAAGCAGGAGGGGATATACTAAAAGATGAGTAGTAACATTTGTCTTATACACTTTCTCCCCTTTAAGATCCACACCTGGTTCTGGCTTCAAAAAATAAAATTAAAAAAACTTGGACGTAGACACCCAGTCTAAGGTTCCATGCACACAACCATAGTTTTGGCTCATATGATATTCATTATTATAGATCTGTAATAACAGATAACATACAAACCCATGCATTTCTGTAACCCCTGTGAGGGTATGAACCTAGAGGGCGCTGGAGAGCAACCCAAAAACAAGGTTGAAAAGGACCTTGACCCCACCCATACCTGGGGCTTCACTACAGAGGGAGTACACACAGCAGGAGAGTTCTGCTGGTGACCTGCAGGGAGCAGGTGGATGGTGGACCAGTTGGAGACAGACAGGTGGTCTGTCCCAAGAGGACTGGATTCCACAAACGGACTTGGTTAAGCTCAGTGTGAGCCAGACTGCTGAGGAGAAAGCTCAGCAAAGCATCTTGTCCCAGAAGTTAGTCAGGGTGCAAGAAGTGAGGTATTGCCCTGTATGTGGGCTAGGCTGTTTTTGTTACTTTTGTCCATGTTATCACTTACAAGCTGAATAAAGCCATTTCTTTTGGATTGCCATTACCTGATATGCTGTTTATTTGGCACCCAGCGCCACAAACACCTCTGTAAAGTCCAGGAAGCTGCTACCTTTGATGCTAAACTACCCCCAATTGTCACACCCCATACACACACCTGTAGTTTTTACTGATCTGTGCGGGGGCTGTAGGACACAAAGGGATAATGGTACAGTCTGTGAAAACATGGACAGCATATGAATGCCACCCCTGTACCATCCTTTACATTCCATTTTCACAGACCTCTACAGACCCTACAGTTTTGTGTATGGAGTCTTAAGCTGGTCATATTAGATTTTGAATGGTCATGATGCAGCCATCTGATCAGTGATGGGATCATTCATATGAACAATTCCATCATCAACATTAACAGCCAAACTGCCCAATCATGGTGTAACGTCTCTGCGGTTTGGGGTCTCGGCGCCGACCTCCGCTCGCACGCTGTGGCGAAGGAGGCGTCTTCAGTTTGGTTCTTTGTTTAAGTTTCTTGATGCTCAGTCTGAACATGGTCCTAGTTCCCTTGCTGTGTAAAGCCACACCCGTGTAATTAGGAACATTTCTCTCTGGACTGCATAGAGTTAATCTCTTCCTGGCCTGTGTGATTGACAGCCTGTGTATCAGATCTGTGGCTGGGCCCAGACTTTCTATATACAGGATGTCATTTCTCAGCAGGTTGCCGGTTATTACACTTGTGTTTTGCCTGCTCTCTTTCTATACTCCTTGATACTTTGTTACTTGATTCTCTGACCCTTTGGCTTGCCTTTTGACTATTCTTTTGGATTTTGACTTTGTACTGCTTTGCTCGTTTGTTACTGACCCCTTGGCTTGCTCACTCTGCTTCTGTGTTGTTTTTGTCTTGTCCTGTTCTCTGTGTCACTTACCCAGTATAGGGCTTGTCTTCAGGTTGTCCTTTTACCATTTAGGGTAACTGTGGCAATAGGAAGGGACAGTGGCTGGGGTGAGATTAGGGCTCACTTGTCTCTGTCCTTCCTCCCAGTCCCCTGCAGTACTGTCAGGGTATTGCTTCGTTTGGTAAGACCCTTACACATGGTGCATTTTAGTTGTTAAGAAACAACAAAGCATATGTAGTGAATTGCCTTATCCACTTATTAAGCTGCTTTCCTACTCCTTATTTTCAATCTGACTGTTTACATAATAATGCCTTATTCTGTACACTAGTAGCCTCTTATCTACAAGTCCAGCAGTGTTAAAAGAACACAGAGTAGATGAGTGCAGCAGCAGCAGCAACGATTATTTGCGTGTATTTTCTAGCAGCCTCTTCCTTCCCCTTCCCTTCTTCATAGACTAATGTGTAACTCAGCCTGAAAAGTGTGAAAGGAAACATAGTTATCTAATAAGATACCTTATAAAGTTTCTTCTATTCACCTGTACTATTCGTTTATGCAAAGTTGTTTATAATCGGGGGTATGCTTTAATGATTATGGAGCTTTTGACACCAACAGACAGGTCTACCATCAGAAATTTCAGGACGCCATACAGGCAAATATTGTGGCAAATATCATTGTACACTCTTTTGGAAAGTCTTAGCTATGTGATTAGGATTTAGGAGAGGCCAAGAGAAATTATATAAGGAAGCCATTGCCCACCCTGAGTCAGTTGTGATGCAGTAGCACCAAGTACTGTAAGTACTAACCTTTCATTAACATATAGGCCCTGGTAAGACCAGGGGTCAGTGAGACAAGTGAATGTTGAGCGTGAGGACTGAGGCAAGTATTCTGTTGTGGCTGCACAGCACATACAGTGGCATGCAAAAGTTTGGACACCCCTGGTCAAAATTACTGTTATTGTGAACAGTTAAGCGAGTTAAAGATAAAATGATATTCAAAAGACATAACATTAAATATGACACATTCCCATTGTATTTTTTGAAAAAAAAATTATTTTCATATTTTACATTTTCAAAATAACAAAAAATTAAAATGGCCCAATGCAAATGTTTGGGCACCCTGCTTGGTTAGTACCTATTACTACCCCCTTTGGAAAGTATCACAGTTTGTAAACTCTTTTTGTAGCCAGTCATTAGTCTTTCAGTTCTTGTTTGAGGGCTTTTCATCCATTATTCCTTGGAAAAGTCTTCCAGTTCTGAGATTCCTGAATTGTCTTGCATGCACTGCTCTTTTGAGGTCTAGCCACAGATTTTCAATGATATTCAGATCGGGGGACTGTGAGGGCCATAGAAAAAACCTTAAGCTTGCACCTTTTTAGGTAGTCTGTGGTGGATTTTGACGTGTGTTTAGGATCATTATCCCCTTGTAGAAGCCATCCTCTTTTCAATGTCAGCTTTTTTAAAGATGGTGTTATGTTTGCTTCAAGAATTTGCTGAAAATTCATTGAATCCATTCTTCCCTCTACCCGTGAAATGTTACCCCTGCCATTGGCTGCAACACAACCCCAAAGCATGATTGATCCACCCCCATTCTTAATGGTTGGAGAGATTTTCTTTTCTTGAAATTCTGTGCCCTTTTTTCTCCCAACATACCTTTGATCATTGTGGCCAAAGAGTTATATTTTAACCTTTTCGGTCCTGATGCACTTTCCAAAATGCACCAGGCTTGTTCAGATGTTCTTTTGCAAACTTCTGACACTGAATTTTATGGTGAGGACAAAGGAGATGTTTTCTTCTGATGACTCTTCCATGAAGGCCATATTTGTACAGGTATCGCTGAACAATAGAACAATGTACCACAACTCCAGAGTCTTCTAATTCTTCCTGAAGGTCTTTTGCAGTCAAGGAAGGGTGGGGTAGGGTTCTGATTTTCCACTCTGGCAATCCTACGAGTAGCTGTCTCTGAAATTTTTCTTGATTTTCCAGACCTTATCTTGATCTCCACTGTTCCTGGTAACTGCCATTTCTTAATTACATTTTGAACTGAGGAAAGGGCAACTTGAAAACGCTCTTCTTATAGCCTACCCCTGCTTTGTGGGCCTCTACCATTGTCAGAGTGCTAGGCAGCTGCTTAGAAGAACCTATGGCTGCTGTTTTGTGGCACAAGGTTAGAAAACTATGACTAAGGAACAAGCACCTAACTTCTATACCACCTCAAAGTCGTGTTCTTATCCTGAATAATGCATATTCAGCGAAAATCCATCTCTTCTTGCCTTCTCTGGTGAAGGCGTCTGAGGCCGGTCTTGGCTTACAGTAGTGTATTACCTTTAAGTAGTATTTTCTACTGCTCGCAGTTGTCAGCCTATTTCTGCTGCTGCTCTCCTGAAGACCAGTAGATTTCTTACCTTGCATCTGAATCCTAACAAATATCCCTCATATAGTGGCCTAGATAAAGTATAATGTCCCCCCTATATTGGCTTCCATACAGTATAATGACTCCATATAGTAGCCTCCATACTGTATAATGTCCCTTATGTAGTGACCCCCTACAGGACAATGTCCCCCATACAGTGGTCCCCATAAAGGATAATGTTCCCCATACAGCGGCTCCCATACAGAATAATTGCAACATCCCAGAATGCTCCTGCTTCTATTGTCTTTGTGCCTCTGGGTATGTTGTATGTCTGTCTTGTGTTTATGTTCTATGTGATTTATTGTTTTGCAGCTTCCCCTTTGTGTTCTCTGTTAGTTTCCCCCACTGTCTGGTTCTCCACATACTTGGTACAGCCCTGGTCTATCACAGGCCGCGGGGTGGGGATTGGGAGATGAAAGTCTCCAGGAAACCGTTAGGGACTTAGTTGTAGTTGAGTTGTGTAGTTGGCAGTGGACAGTGTATGTCAGCACTGTCACATTGAGCCCTGAGGTTCCCTATACAGCCCCTGAGGGAGAAGGTTCAAGCCCAAGGCTTACCTCAAGACAATCCTGAGACAAGGATTCCAGCTGTCAAGTCTATAGACACAGTGCCAGGAGGAGAGAGAAGGGTCCTACCTACCAGGAGGTGTAATCTGGAACCCACCATATAAGGTAACTGGGCCCAGAAAGGACTACCTAGTTTACAGCGCCCAGAACTACTTGCTGACTGTGGCTAAGATCCTGAGTTGTTGGAGTGAAGTACTCGGCACTTAAAGCCTCATCAGATCTGGACATCCCTCAATACCAAGTCTGGGCATATGGAACAATGGGGACACTACTACTCCCATTGGGAATCTGCAGTTTCCACAGTAAAGTTCATCCTGTTTCACTGCATCACTGCCTCCTGAGTCTTTCCTGCTTTACCATCAGGGCCTTTCCAAACACCATCACACCGACTCAGGGTAACAGAGGACCTTTCTCCAACTGGAAGCTCCTCGGGGAACTACTACCACCACCATCCAGTAGCACAGCAGGCCCCCCTCGTTGGTGTCCGGGATAGGAGGTGTGCTGTGGAGACTGAATGAGAGCACTTGGCCTATCCGGTGACTACTACTCCCATCTTCCGGTTCCCTCCATCTGGGCTGCGGTATACAGTCCTCCATATAGATTAATGTCACCCCACATAATTGCCACCATAAAAGATAATGTCCCCTATATAGCGGCTCCCATACAGGATAATGTTGTCATAATACTGTCATAGTGTTTGGTACTGACCTGTCTGCTCCTTGGCTGCGCTGATCCCCGCTTCAGGCACACTGTTGTGACATCATGTATGCCAGGAGCAGGGGGAACTTACTCTACTAACACTTTCCCTCTTAATTCCTGCAGCTTATAGGGCAAGGCCTAATGTGGCCTGCAGCCTACAAGTCAAAAAGTGGTAGGGCAGGGTTGGAGCTCCTCTTTATTTCAACCCTGCATTTCACCTCTGCCTGGGACCCCCACAGATTATCTGCTCAGTGACAGCGCGGCTGTTTAGACTTCAATGGGGCAGAGCTGCCATACCTACGACATACGACGTTACAGTTGCTACAGTGAGTGAGCGGCACGACTCCCAGCAGATAATCTGGGTGATCCTGGCTGTCACACCCTTGCGAATCTAATATTGTTGGCCTATCCTAAAGGTAGGTCATCAATATTAGAAAGTGTATAACTCTGTTAATAAAGGCTGTGAATGAGTAAGCGCTTCCATTGGGTGAGTGGGTATGGAGGAGCTGTGTGACAGCGCAGGCCTCTTTAGATGCATGTGGAGATTCAAATATGACAGTGGTAACCTGCAGATCACCTGTGTCCCCACCCCCTCCTCCACTGGCAGCACATGAAACGGCAGAACTTTTAGAGTGATAATAAATCCCGGGAGCAGGATGAGGATGTATTTCTTCTGGAGCTCAGCATTTATTGTCACCAAATGAAGGGAAAGCTCCGGACTCTGTGTACAGTACAATCTAAGACTATTCTTTGCCGCAGCAGAATAATCGCTATATATTACTGCGCCGAATATTTATCGTTCATTCAAGCTCTGTCGGGAAGACGGCATATAAAACATCCGCAAAACTTTATTTTTGCCTCCAGGATTCTTTCTTCCTGGTACTGGAGAACAGTTTTATGTCCCATATAATAAGTTGAGAGGCCGTTCCGGCTCCATCGTGTGCGCGCTGCCAGGTTTTATTGCTCTGCTTCGCCGCTCTGCAGCAAATAAAGCCAAACTTAATTCCTATTATTCAAATATTTGTGTTTCCTGAGCCGCACGACTTCTCTGTTCTGTATTTGTCACAGTGACAATGTATTTTCTGCTTGAATCCTTCACTGTACTCTTATTAGTCGAGAGAATAATGCGAATAAGTCGCAGGTTTCACCGCTTAGGGTGCATCCATAATACAGCCACAGGGACAAGAAAAGCACAAAGCTCCCTATGGTCATGTCTCACACATATCTGACCTTAGTGCAGCGCGAGGTGCTATACTACCCTATGTCTTCTCTCTGCTCTTCTCCCTTTATACAGACTGGAAAATGCCAAGCACTCTTTCATTCCTTCAATTTCTATGTTAGACTTCAAGCATATACATGCAATTATGTGATGAATAGCAGTTTGACTGTTGGTGGTGACAAGTGGGACTGCTCTACAGTTATAGTCTGCATCAGATATACTGCAGGTCTGTCAGTTTATATTTCAATAGTGATACCCTAAAATTAGCAACATACAGACTGGTCCACAAAGGCGCAAGTGTATCCACCCGTGGGTCCTTGAGCCCTGTAGAGTTGCGTTCTCCTGCACAACATTCGCCCTTTTTCAGCTTTTGCATTTTCTTCACCATGAAATTTCCTTTTATCTCCTGACAAATAAGGATTGTGCTTTCAGTGATTTTTGCCCTCCCCGCCTGTTATCGCCACCTTCTCTTTAATATCCTCTAAATGTGACATTAATGGGTGGCACAGCAAACATCTTCAGGGGTCTGAACTTGAAGGATCTGCTGTATGTTCTGCCTACTGATGAGGTTTCTCCTTTGAAGTTAGGGACAACATTAGACTCGGGGAATTTGACGCTTCCCGGCTTTAGTTCTGTCATTTTGGATAAAAAGCTTTTGTTGAACAATGAGATAATAAAGCTCCAGATGTGCACAGAAGAGATGAAAGCAAAGCAACTTCCACGCATAACATGGATGCTGCATCTAATGCCTTCTCGACCAGGGAACGGAAACTTGTCACTTTCAGAGTTTGGGGGATGGTACCATCAAGTGGTTATCATTGTGTCCATTAGTGGCACTATAATAAGGCTGAGTAGCCAATGGAGCATCCTCACAAGACATTTATGAATCTGTTTTCCAATCTTGGTACACTTTGAGGCCTAATCAGACTAAGACATGACAACAACAAGCAGAAAATTCAGCGTTTAATGGGGACTTATACAAATTTGAGACACTTTATTTCCTTTATTGCCGAAGTTGAGTCCACCGTGTCCCCCAAAGTTCTTAGCTTCTCGTTTAATTTTATGTGATGCAGTAAACAAACACGTCTGAGGATTACACTGTGTCCTAAATGAGGTCATTAATGGTCGTTGTGGTGCTGATGGGTAGCGAGATTGATGAGCACAGTCTTTGTAAGACATAATTATACAGAATGGCCGTTACAAGCACCCAGCGGGCAGTAAAACGTTATGTGGTGTAATCACAGCTGACGACTTGTGAGTGCTGGGAAATATCTTCTAATAATGAGAAACGTACCAGCTGAAGATTCTGTGCCATCCAAAATGATCGCTGTTGCTAATGGGGAAACTCCAACTGAAATTGGTGCTGAAACATCAGGGACAACATCTAGTCTGTAGGTGTTGCAACCTGGGATACCTGCTTAATGTTCTACCTGTCACTTTTTAGCTATGCAACAAAGTACCTCTATAAATAGTATGTATTATCATGGGCATAACTACCAGTATAGCAGACAAGGGTACACTCAGTGATAACTATGGATGATAGAAGGGGATGTGGAAAACTGAATGCAACTCCATTACTTTACTGGGATATCATAATACCTGCATGTGACATGACTATAATTATTTTCTTCATATGCTGTTATGTCACAATGCACACATTGATCTTTTTGTGTGTGCATTATCCCTGTGCAATGATGTCATAATAGAAAATATTCATGTGCTATGACATCACTAGTTTATTATGTCTGTACTTTGACAACGCTGTGTGTATTATCCCTGTACTGTGATATAACCATGTACATTAATCCAGTATTGTGACATCACTGTGTGCATTATGTGTATATTGTGACATCACAGTACAAGGATAATACACATAGTGTTGTCACAATATACTGTACACATAATGCACATAGTGATGTCACAATACTGGATTAAAGTACACAGTGATGTCACATCACAGTACAAGGATAATAAACACAGTGATATCACAGTACAAGGATAATACACATAGTGTTATCACTGTGTTTATTATCCTTGTACTGTGATGTGACATCACTGTGTACTTTAATCCAGTATTGTGACATCACTGTGTGCATTATGTGTATATTGTGACATCACTGTGTGCATTATTTGCACTCTAAAATCATTGTGTGTTATCCATGTGTGTAAAGGAGACCAAAATAATCAGACTATTCAGATTCTGAACTTACTGGTTAAGGTGGTCACGGAAGAGTGGGGCCCCATTTCAAGTTTTGCTATAGGACCTCATGGTTACTTGTTACACCCCTGTGAAATTGTAATAGCATTTATTAGTTAATAGCCTATATGTATTATGTAATATTCTTATTATTCTCCAGAGCTGCACTCATATTCTTCTTGTTAGAAACAGTGAGCAAGCTTGTAGACAGGCACACCTCTAACTTTATTTTTCCCTAAATTACATGACCCTATTGAGAATCCGAATTGCCAGGGCAAGTGCAGCACCCCAGTGGCATTGTTTGCATTTACCATGCACTCACCAAGCATACCCAATATACACAGTGGAACTCTGTGTAAGAATTGTACCTCCATTACTGTGGAAGCTGTTGGTTGCGTTATTGCATCCCATATCCAGTAAAGTTATGTGTGATCTGTTTCTTGCAACCACAAGTCTCTTCAGTCTTAAATCCTCAGACGACATCATGGGCACTCCAAACCCCATCTGACTCAGGAGGGCTGAAGACCTTTAGAATGTGCCTTGGGGGAAGATTATTACCACCATCAGGTACACAGCAATTTCCTTCAGCTCTGTTCGCAAGTAGCTGAGACAAGTGCTGTTTTTACTATTACTATTCACAACCTTAGGTTTTCCTCCAGTGAGTTACTAAACAAACTCTGTAGAATTACTAAACAAGCCAGGAGTGATAGGAGATTTCAGCTCTGCAACTGTAGGTGCAGGTCTGGAGTAAAATATAGGCCATAATTCAGGATCAGGTCATGAGGGTACTGATTGGTCACATGGAGCAGGACTTCCAGAATCCTGGTGAGTATGCGTTTTGTTTTGTTTTTTTATTTCACACTTCCCTGGGCCTCCATACGGATTTGTCCTGGACAACCCTATTTGTGACTCCACCGCATTTACAACCCCTATCCTTCTCCATAGGACACAGATCTGTTTAATAATCCTAGACATAAAATTCATAAGTCCCCACAAAAATGGAACTAATCTACAGTTATATACAAAAACCAGAGTGCCAGACTGTAAAATCACTCGGCTTGTTTGCTAGAGTGTCATTGTTCTGTCCCTAAAGTTTCATTGTCCTGTACTTTAAAGAGGTATCCCCATCTGGCATTTATCGCCATGACTATAACTGCCGAGATGGAGATATTCCTTTAAGGGTCAGTGTGTCATCATTCTGTCTCTCACTTGCCATTGTTCTTTACCCTCAGTGTTAGTGTGTCATAGTTCTGTCCCCAACTGTTATTGTCTTGTGCTTTGAGTGTCAGAGGGTTTTCACATCTGGAGTACCCTGAGGCAGGTTGGGACAGGGTTATAACATTTAACATGTGGACATCAGGGTATGTTAATGTTAAGATGTGATGTGCATGCTTTTTTTGCTGGAAATCTTTCCACTGGGCTTACAGAAGCTGAGCGGATGACAAAAAGCATTATTGTGAGTGTCTCTTAGTCTTATCATCATAATAACCAGTCATAAGTGACATATTGGTGGCACTATCATGCCTATCACTTATTAATGTTCACTGATGCTGCAGCGTAATAAAGGAGAAATTACAGCAGCCAAACAAGCAGATGTAATCACATTGATAGCAGAATGAGTGGGGACGCTCCGAGCCACTAGTTACAGTAGAAGAAAGCACTATGCAAACTTATACGTCATCTTTCATAAGTCCTGATTATTGCACATTTGCTGAATACACTGTCTCTACCTCACCTAACACAGGAACAGGCTATCTGATGGATGATGAGATCATTTGTATGAACAATCCCACCACCAACATTAACTACTAAACTGACCGGGGCAGTTAATCTGCACAAATTGGCTGATGATTGGCCAAAAACAACCAATTATGCCAAACATTGATATTTTGGACTAACTGCCTGAAAATATCTAGAACAGCAGATCTTATTTTGGTAGAATAAAGTTTGATGATTGTTTGTGCCAGTTACAAAGCTGATTGTCTGCCTAAACAATTTCGGCAATTTTGAGCAATGCAAATCTAAAGTGTATGGCCTACTTTAGTTTAAACAACTTATTAATTGGTCTCTTCAGACCCCAGTGTATAATGAGCAGAGGCCCAGGTGAGGTGATTAGATGTAACCAACAGTGTTATTCATCTCCCCTGGGCTTTGACTCCGCTCTTTGGGCTTCTGATAGAGTGGTCATGAATGATGACAAAGTGGGTAACATGGGTCAGGTCATGACGAATAATGATGCTGGTGTAACCCTTGTGATGCCATTCATTACTTCTTTGAGACCAGGCCCAAAGATCGGCACTGAAGCTCAAGGGAGATGAGGAACACTGTTGGTTATGTTTAGTCACCTCCCCTGGGCCTCCTCTCATTATACTCTAGGGCCTGAAGAGGGTATAATAGAGTACAATAATAGCAGTTCCATTTTGGAGTGTTCAATATGACCGAAACTGCAAGACAGAGGGGAAAGCAGGAGGAGGTCATTAGCATGTAGGCCAGTGTTTCCCAACCTTTTCAGACTCGGAGCACCCATGGAAAAAAATAAATTCCTCGGGGCACCCCTACCAAATAATTTTTATCAAAAAACAAAAAACTGGGCGGCTCAGTGGTTAGCACTGCAGCCTTGCAACACTGGAGTCCTGGATTCGAATCCTGCCAAGGACAACATCTGCAAGAAGTATGTATGCTCCGTGTTTGCGTGGGTTTCCTCCCACGCTCTAAAAGACATACTGATAGGGAATATAGATTGTGAGCCCTATATGGGACAATGACCACAATGTCTGTAAAGCGCTGTGGAATATGATGGCGCTATATAAGTAAGCAAAATAAATAAAACTACAGTTTTGATGTGTTTTTAAGGGAAGTTTTTGAAATGACAGCTGGAACCACATCAAAATTGCATGCATTTTTCTTTTGCAGTTTTGCTACACAACTGCACCATGTGAATGCATCTTCAAAGCTCCACCATCCTATACTTTCCACCTAGCACATACAAAAATTCACCTTTTACCATCACCAAGCTCCCTTAGTGGCCACACATAGTAGCATGCCCCCCAGTGGTCCTCAGACACATAATAATGCTTTCCAGTGGCCCCCCAGACCCCAAATAATGCTCACCAGTGACCCCCAGAACCTAATAATGCTCTCCACTGGCACCCAGGCACCTAATAATGCTCCGCATTGTCCCCCAGACACCTAGTAATGCTCAACACTGGCTCCCAGACACCTGACAATGTTCCCCAGTGGCCCCCAGGCAAATAGTAATACTTGCAAGTGGCCCTGGGCAAATAGTAATGTTATTCAGTAGCCCCCAGGCAATTAATAATGTCTCCTGTGACCCTCAGTGGCCCCATAGGCAAGTAATAATGTCCTCCAGTGGCCCCCAGATAAGTAACAATGGCCCTTAGAACCTAATAATGCTCCCCGCTGGTCCCACTGGATAAGTAATAATGTCTCCAGACAAGTAATAATTTCCCCCAATGGCCTCCAGACAAGTAATGGTGGCCCCCAGTCAAGTAGTAATGTCCCCCAGTGGCCCCCTGACAACTAATAATGTCTTCCAGTGGCCCTATGACAACTAATAATGTCCCCCAGTGGCCCCCAGACAACTAATAATGTCCCCTAGTGGCTCCCTGACAAGCAGTAATGTCCCCCAGTGGCACCATGACAGCCAATAAAGTCCCCCAGTGGTCCCCTGACAACTAATAATGCCCCCCAGTGGCCCCCAGACAAGTAATAATGTCCCCCAGAGACCACCAGACAAGTAATTATGTCCCCTCAGTGGCCCACTGACGACTAATAATGTCCCTCAGTGGACCCTTGACAACTAATAACGTCCCCCAGTGGCCTGATGACAACTAATAATGTCCCCCAGTGGCCCCCGGATAACTAATAATTAGTGCCCTAGAGGGCTAGGCCAGGGGACATATGGACAGTAACCCCAGCCAAAGAGGATATAAACTGAAACGTGGCGGTCCAAAATGCTAGGACTAGGGGACAATCCCACCCGAACAACTAATAATGTCCTCCAGTCAACCCCTGACAATTAATAATGTCCCCCAGTGTCCTCCTGACAACTAATCAAGTCCACCAGTGTTCCCCAGACAACTAACAATGTCCTCCAGTAGCCCCACACTGTAGTTGTGCAATATAAAAAAAACAAAGACCACTTACCCATCCTCGGTACCCAAAACTCTGTGATCCTTCTCCTCTGCAGATCGATGCAGCAGGTCTTCAGCAGGCATCACTAGTTCATGACTGAGTAATAGAGCAGGAAGCTAAAGTCCTACTGCTCCATTCCTAAGGATGCCGATGTAGTTAAAAGTGGACGTGCGGCCACTTCCCCTCCGGATTGTCGCGGTACCCCTTGGGGGGGTCTCCACGACACCCTGGTTGGGTATCAATGGTGTAGGCGCACCAGGAGCGGAACTTTATACTGTGAGGGCAACTGGGGGGGGGACATTATAATATAATTTCTGAGGGGCCACTGGGGTAGGATAAGTTAATGCCTGAGGGGGACATATTAATGTATGAAGCCACTGTGTGAAGGCCACTAAGGAGCATTATATTATGTGGGGGTCACTGAGGGGGGCATTATAATTTGTGCGGGCCATGTATGCCTAAGTGGTGGTGATGGGGGGCCCACTTATGAAACCTTTGCACTGGGCCCACTAATGTGTTAAAATGGCCCTGCATAAAAACATGGCCACTTTTCTTAGTTTGAAATTTTATCTTAAACTAGATGTCAAAAAATGTGCCACATTTGGACCCACTTTATGTCAGAGTCAAGTCATAAGCACATTAGTTAATGTGCCTCAAAGTTCTCCAATGATACTTCTCAAAGCTGAAGAATTCTTACTATATATTAGTGTAGTTAAGAACAATCAACCTTGAATCCACAGACATTTGTGCTGCTGCTTTGTTTACTTTACAGACCTTTTTCACAGATGCATTGTGACAAACCCCTCAACTGTGTTAGCTGGACTAGGTTAGGCTTCATGCACAGGACAGTGTACAGTCTGCGGGTCAGTGAAAATGGCACGGATGAATGGGCTGAGGCAAATGTGACAGGTATATGACCTGCTCCATAACTTGTGGCTCTTAAATGTGTCCCAGACACACAGCCGCAAAAGCTACGACTGTGTGTATGGGCCCATTGAAATGTATGGGTCCGTACTTTTATCCACAATTGCATGCGCATGAGGCCTTAGGATGAGTATCCAACATCTATATGTAAACAAGAATATTTCCATTCATTAAGAGCAAGCAGATATCTTAAAAATGGCGTTGAACTGAAACACAAAGCCTATTTAGAGTTACAGAACTTATTACACAGTGATGAAGCCTTATTTACATGGGACTGCATCATCGCTTTAAGGCTTTCTCATTTGTAGCTCGACATGGCGCTCTGTAGGCATTAAGCTACCTTGGATCCTGATGATAAAAAGTGGGGTTTCCTGGTCCCAGATGACCAGGTGAAAAAAAGATGAAAAATAAGACAAAGATGAAAGCAAATGAGGTATTGACCAAGATCCATGCTAGCAATGTACGGAGAATAGAGGCGTCTGATAAATGTGGTGACCACAGCACCTTCATATCTGGGTAATGACAGAACCAGGGACAGTGCTACTTCTACAATATGAGCATCATCCATACAGTAGAGTGACCATGAAGGATAAGACCATTACAAACCTCCCACGCCCTCAGTCCTTCTCACAGAGCACAATAAAAGCTCCTTTATGTCAACCTGCAGGAAATTACATCAAGGACAAGCCATGTAAAGATGGAGGAAATCAGTGCCTAAACATTTATTTCAATGTAGTGTAGTGGCTCAGACAGATGGTTCCATTACTGGATTATATTAGGGAAACCAAGTGAATCCAGCACTATCCTATAAACACCCTGAATGCCTTAAATCTATTCTGTAGAGTGACAGCATTGACACTTGTGTATGTGTCAGCCTTTACTGTGTTTCTATCATTATATTCATAAACCAGAAAAATTTCAATATAATTACCTTCCAGAAAGGGAGTTTTCTAAGTAGGGAATTGTAGGAGGTAGATTTATTATGCCCCAATGCCAGTTTTATGCCATAAAAAATTCACACACCTTGGGTTTGTGACTTTGTAAATGCCACTTGTGACAAAATAGTCTTGAGTAGCGTTTTTTACACCACCCTGGCAACTTTCCAAAATGGATCATGGCAAGGGTGTTCTGTGAGTGGGGCCATTAGCCCCGCCAAATTTATTATCATTATCTATGAACTAGCATAGATTTCCATTGGCACACTGACTGCTGGAGGATGGGCCTGTCTTTGATGAGGTCTGTGTCTTTGGCTGTTGCGTTTTACAGTACCAGCAAAGTGAATGAGATTCTGGCTAATTCCATCCACACATTGCGGAAGAAAACTCTGCAGAAATGCTTAGTTTTCAAAAACAGCATGTTAGTTTTAACTGCGTAAATGCTGCATTTTCCCCATAGACTTATAGAGTGGGAAAGGTAAAAATGAAAAACAACGAAAAAGCATGAAAAATGAAAGTGTTTATGCTTTGTTTTATTTTGCTGCATTTCTACTGCATTTTTTTTCCGTAGCGTTTCTGTAGCATGTGGCCTTAGCCTAGGGATTTTCTGAAAGTTTAATACTGATGACCGCTACTGATGACTTTTTCTGACGGAAACCCGGCAGACCCCATTATACAGTGGGGAAAAAAAGTATTTAGTCAGCCACCAATTGTGCAAGTTCTCCCACATAAAGAGATTAGAGAGGCCTGTAATTGACATCATAGGTAGACCTCAACTGTGAGAGACAAAATGAGAAAACATATCTAGAAAATCACATTGTCTGATTTTTTTTTTTTAAGAATTTATTTGCAAATTATGGTGGAAAATAAGTATTTGGTCAATAACAAAAGTTCATCTCAGTACTTTGTTATATATTCTTTGTTGGCAATGACAGAGGTCAAATGTTTTCTTTAAGTCTTCACAAGGTTGGTGCACACTGTTGCTGGTATGTTGGCCCATTCCTCCATGCAGATCTCCTCTAGAGCAGTGATGTTTTGGGGATGTCACTGGGCAACACGGACTTTCAACTCCCCTCCAAAGGTTTTCTCTGGGGTTGAGATCTGGATACTAGCTAGGCCACTCCAGGACCTTGAAATGCTTCACGAAGCCACTCCTTCATTGCCCTGGCGGTGGGCTTGGGATCATTGTCATGCTGAAAGACCCAGCCACGTTTCATCTTCAATGCCCTTGCTGATGGAAGGAGGTTTGCACTCAAAATCTCACGATACATGGACCCATTCATTCTTTCATGTAGACAGATCAGTCGTCCTGGTACCTTTGCAGAGAAACAGCCCCAAAGCATGATGTTGCCACCCCCATGCTTCACAATAGGTATGGTGTTCTTTGGATGCAACTCAGCATTCACTCTCCTCCAAACACGACGAGTTGTGTTTCTACCAAACAGTTCTACTTTGGTTTCATCTGACCATATGACATTCTCCCAGTACTCTTCTGGAACATCCAAATGCTCTCTAGCAAACTTCAGACGGGCCCGGATATGTACTGGCTTAAGCAGGGGGACACGTGTGGCACTGCAGGATCTTAGTCCCTCCCGGCGTGGTGTGTTACATTAGTCCCAGCTTTCTGCAGGTCATTCACTAGGTCCCCCCGTGTGGTTCTGGGATTTTTGCTCACCGTTCTTGTGACCATTTTGACCCCACGGGGTGAGATCTTGCGTGGAGCCCCTGATCGAGGGAGATTATCAGTGGTCTTGTATGTCTTCCATTTTCTAATTATTGCTCCCACAGTTGATTTCTTCACACCAAGCTGCTTGCCTATTGCAGATTCAGTCTTCCCAGCCTGGTGCAGGTCTACAATTTTGTTTCTGGTGTCCTTCCACAGCTCTTTGGTCTTCACCATAGTGGAGTTTGGAGTGTGACTGTTTGAGGTTGTGGACAGATGTCTTTTATACTGATAACAATATCAAACAGGAGCCATTACTACAGGTAATGAGTAGAGGACAGAGGAGCCTCTTAAAGAAGAAGTTACAGGTCTGTGAGAGCCAGAAATCTTGTTGTTTGTAGGTGACCAAATACTTATTTTCCACCATAATTTGCAAATAAATTCTTAAAAAATCAGACAATGTGATTTTCTGGATTTGTTTTCTCATTTTGTCTCTCATAGTTGAAGTCTACCTATGATGTCAATTACAGGCCTCTCTCATCTTTTTAAGTGGGAGAACTTGCACAATTCGTGGCTGACTAAATACTTTTTTTCCCCACTGTAGTCTATGAGAACTGCAGGTTTCTGCAGGTAACCGCTTTTTAAGCAGATAAGGTTTCCGAACGCTTGTGTGAACCTAGCATTAGAATATATCAGTGTTACAATTTATCAATGCAGGCTAAACGTATCAGTGTAGATTCACAGATTTTCTACACTAACACATTGTAACAACTAACAACTGTGGGCACAGGACTTAGGTGGGATGGGTTTTATAGCCTCTGGTTGTATCATGAATGATCTCATCCCATCATCTTTGCAAGAAGAGATTTTGAAAATGTTAGAAACCTTAACATGAAGGGGGAAATGTATGAGCCCTACTACAGAAAGCCTCCTGAACTGACTCTTAACTATTGTCTTGATAATACAGTAAACCCACTCCAGTAACAGCAGAACAATCTAATAACCCTGTGCATTTCTGGAAAGTGGGTTATGGTAAGTACTCCTGTCCATCACTTGTATTTCGACCCTGGTTTCCTGTATATAGTTGTATTAGATGTAGGAGTCTCTCTGGGGGTTGTAATCTATACTGGAGGCTCAGAGGTCTTCCTCTCCATCATCATGTACTTACATCAGTATAATGACATTACATAGGTCTCTACGTAGAGCTTGTATCACTCTCCAGGGTGAATATTACATTTCCTGTAACAGATGCACGTTCTTTGCTCACCTAACCCCCCTTTTATAACACTTTCTGCAACAGACGCAAGTTTAACCTATAACAAAACCCTATGGTGTATCTGGACGATAACTAATGTAAATTTGGATTTCAGGCTGTATAGTTCACTGGAAACAATTGCAACAAACCCTCAGCTGTTAGGCCCGGTTCACATCTGCGTTCGGGTTTCCATTTGGGGAATCCGCTTGGGGACCCCCGAACGGAAACCTATACGCATAGAAAAGCATTTTTCCTGCGAAACCTGCAGACCCCATAGACTATAAGGGGGTCCATGTGGTTTCCGCACGAAGCAAGTGGAGAGGAAAGTGCTGTAAGTGGACTCCCCGAACGGAAACCCGAATGCAGATGTGAATCGGGCCTTAAAAGTATTAGGGCAATACAGATTGTCGACAGGCAAAGACCAGCCAATGTGATCTTCCCGCCATATACATACCCACTAAATAACGTCCAAATCACTTTTGCTGGAGGTTTGTTGGCCCCAGTTTTTATTCATACCAAACAGGTCAACAGATTCTTTTAAAGAAATAGACAGCAATTATAACATAGAGCTGGGAAGCAGTATGCCAACCACCACACCCCCTGATGGACAGGTTTTTGTCACCAAAATCTTACAGTACCTCCTTAATAGGAGTTTACTGCTACCACTTCTAAACCGCTTATATGCTGTTTTAGGGGCGGTTAGTGACAAAGTACCATACCTTACTTGTGTCAAAGTGCAATCTTGCTAAAGAGAAATTCAGTTTTTATTCTATATGCAAATGAGCTGTTTGGTGCACACAGGGTGGGGCAAAACCTGCTAGAGCAACCATTTTCTTTTTTGGCCACCACCCAGTACTTCACCAAAACAGAAAGACTGACATGTCCCATGGACAGCAATTTGCGGCAACCACAAAAAATGGTCTAAAAGGAATAGTTAAGGTTACTTTGTGGAAATGCGTTTTTTGTTGCAGATTTTGGTGCGGTTTTTTAAACCAAAATCAGGAGTGGCTTTAAAAGGAATGGAAAATATACATTGGGTACGGAAAGTATTCAGACCCCTTTAAATTTTTCCCTCTTTGTTTCATTGCAGCCATTTGCTAAAAGCAAAAAAGTTCATTTTATTTCTCATTAATGTACACTCAGCACGCCATCTTGACAGAGAAAAAACAGAAATGTAGATATTTTTGAAAATTTACTGTATTAAAAAAGAAAAACTGAAATATCACATGGTCTTTAGTATTCAGACCCTTTGCTCAGTATTGAGTAGAAGCACCGTTTTGAACTAGTACAGCCATGAGTCTCCTTGGGAATGATGCAACAAGTTTTTCACATCTGGATTTGGGGATTATCTGCCATTCTTCCTTGCAGATCCTCTCCAGTTCCGTCAGGTTGGATGGTGAATGTTGGTGGACAGCCATTTTCAGGTCTCTCCAGAGATGCTCAATTGGGTTGAGGTCAGGGATCAGGCTGGGCCAGTCAAGAATTGTCACAGAGTTGTTCCGAAGCCACTCCTTTGTTATTTTAGCTGTGTGCTTAGGGTCATTGTCTTGTTGGAAGGTGAACCTTTGTCCCAGCCTGAGGTCCAGAGCACTCTGGAAGAGGTTTTCTTCCAGGATATCTCTGTACATTCATCTTTCCTTCAATTGCAACCAGTCGTTTTGTTCCTGCAGCTGAAAAACACCCCCATAACATGATGCTGCCACCACCAAGTTTCAATGTTGGGTTTGTATTGGGCAGGTGATGAGCAGTGCCCGGTTTTCTCCACACATACCGCTTAGAATTAACGACAAAAAGTTCAATCTCCGTCTCATCAGACCAGAGAATCTTATTTCTCATAGTCTGGGAGTCCTTCATGTGTTTTTTGGCAAACTCTAAGCAGGCTTTCATATATCTTGCACTGAAGAGAGGCTTCCTATGGGCCACTCTGCCATAAAGCCCCGACTGGTGGAGGGCTGCAGTGATAGTTGACTTTGTGGAACTTTCTTCCATCTCCCTACTGCATCTCTGGAGCTCAGCCACAGTGATCTTTGGGTTCTTCTTTACCTCTCTCACCAAGGCTCTTCTCCCACGATTGCTCAGTTTGGCTGGAAGGCCAGGTCTAGGAAGAGTTCTGGTCGTCCCAAACTTCTTCCATATAAGGATTATGGAGGCCACTGTGCTCTTAGGAACCTTGAGTGCTGCAGAAATTCTTTTGTAAGCTTGGCCAGATCTGTGCCTTGCCACAGTTCTGTCTGCAGACACCGATGTAGTTAAAACGCTTCCTGCCACTTGCTGTCTTGTAAACCGCAAGCCACTTCAGGCCTGCGGTTTACTTGACAACGAAAACACAGTCATCAGCACAGGCGGCGCGATGACGTCACAACATCGCGCCTCCTATGCTGAGACGTTGACTTCCTGTGCGTGGACCCTGCGCACAGAGCGCGGGTCAAGAAGAGAAAGTGATGACTCCGTTCGTCATGGTCGCTGGTAGGTGAGTATAACTTATATTTGTTTTTTTTTAGCTTAGTTGTGGGTATGTTAATAGTATAAGGGGTTGTTAGTGGGAATTATAACTATAAGGGTGGGGGCATTATCAACATAAGGGGGGTCATTTATATAAGGGTTATTACAGGGTACAAGGGGGGAGGTTATTTATATTAGGAGGTATTATGAACATAAGGGGGTGGTCATCGATATAAGAGGTCATTAGGGGTGCAGTATGTATGTTAGGGGGAATTAGGGGCATAATATGAGGGGGCAATTAATTTAATAAAAGTGACACTTGGGTTTTATTCAGACTAAAGCCCCACGTAGCGGGCCGCAGCAAAAAGCGCTGCAGGAAAAACCGCGGCAGTAACATTGTGGTTTTTCCCGCAGCGCTTTTCAGAGAAGGGTCACAGATTTTTCCTCTGCAGACTTTCTGCTTCCATTATAACTATAGGGAAACCGCCAGTGTTTCCCTAGGTATAATTGACATGCTGCGATTTCCAAAACTGCAACGGTTTTGGAAATCGCAGAGTGTCCGCGGCACGCATTTTTCCACAATGTGTGGATGGGATTTGCTAGAATCCACTTTGCAGGAACTGTAAAATGCCGCATTTTTTTTCCCGTGGCGTTTTTGCCACGTGGGGCCCCATCCCATCCCCACTTTGTGGTAAAATATGCACAGTGGACATGCTGTGATTTCCAAAACAATCGTGGTTTTGGAAATCGCAGCATTCCTATGGAAAAGCTCTCGGTTTCCCTGTAGATATAATTGAAGCTGAAAGTCCGCAGAGGAAACCTCTGCGAACTTTCTGTGCAAAGCGCAGCAGGAAGAACAGCGCTTTTTTGCTGCGGGACGCCACATGGGGCCTTAGGCTTAAAGAGTTTTCCAGCTCATTTTTAATTGATGATCTATCCTCAGGATAGACCATCAATAAGAGAAAAGTGACTCCCCACTGATCAGCTGTATGAAGGGTCTATGGTGTCTGTTTATATCACACGCTGTCTGTTTATAGTGACCGTGTGATGTAATTCCAGCCTTGTCACACAGACATGTATAGGAGGAGGCTGTAGTTACATGACATGGCCGCTCTGAAATGAATGACACTGTGTAAACAGAGAATGGGTTATGGCACTTACACAGGTACCACGGTTCGTTCAAACGGCTGATCCTGGGGGTCCCGATTATTGGAACCCCATTAATTATTTTTACCTTTTGTTTACTTTTTAATTAGGAAACACCTGGGGCATTATTAAGGGGCACTATTTAAAGTGGGTACACAGGGAAGTTATTAATTTAAAGATGCACTTGTGGGTATTATTATGGGGGGTTATATTATATATTTTATACAACAGCAGGATGGGTGTGCAGGTGAGGACAATGTGGGTCAGGTGCCTTGAAAAGTTAGGAGCCAAAAATGTCTGTGCTGCAAACTTTACAGAGACTGGAAGAATTGGTCATGGCGGTTCAAATGAAAGAGATGGGGAATGTGAACAATTAGTCAGAGACGTCACCGGTAAGTCACTAAATGTAACTGCCCTGTATTTGCCTAAATCGTCTGCAGAGCCCTGTGTAGATCCGATATATACCACTATACGCTCACCGTATAGTGATAATATCGGTATACCTAAGTTGGGGGCCCACTTGGACGTGTTCGCACCCCCTGTGCTGAACCCCTAGCTATGCCTCTGGTCTGAATACTTATGACCATGTGATATTTCAGTTTTTCTTTTTTAATAAATTTGCAAAAAATATATACATTCCTGTTTTTTTTCTGTCAAGATGTGGTGCTGAGTGTACATTAACCCCTTAATGACCCAGGGCGCAATAGTACGTCCTGAGTCGCATGACGATATATGGAGAGCGCTCAGGAGCTAAGTGCTCTCCATAAACCGCGGGTGCCAGCTGTATAATACAGCCAGGACCCGCCGCTAACAGCAGCGATCGGTGCCTGCACCGATCGCGGCTGTTAACCCTTTAGATGTCGCAGTCAAACAGGACCGCGGCGTCTAAATTGCGCAGCCGCCACGGGCGCCGCCATTTTTCCCTGATCGCCGCCCTCCAGAACGTCATCGGAGGGTGGCGATTGGTTGCCATGACAGCCGGGAGCCTATTGAAGGCTCCCAGGCCTGTCATTACATTAGAGCTATTACACAATGCCAGAGGCATCGTCTAATAGCAGTGAAGGCATTTTGCTATTCACTGCGATACAGTAGTATCGCAGTGAATAGTATGATCGATCAGACTGCATAGGTTTCAAGGTCCCTAGGGAGTCTGATCATACAAGTAAAAGTAGAAAAAAAAAAAGTTTTCAAAAGTATGAAAAGATTAAAAAAAAACACAAGTTCAAATCACCCCCCTTTCCCTAGATCAGATATAAAATTAAATAAACAAAAGTAAAAATAAAAACATTAGGTGTCCCCCTGCTCCAAAATGCCCGAACTATTAAAATATTTATTCTATACGGTGAACGGCGTAGCGGGGGAAAAAAATCAAAATGGCCAAATAGCGTTTTTTTCAACACTTTGCCTCCTATAAAAAATTTAATAAAAAGTGATCAAACCATCAGATCTTTCCCCAAATGGTATCAATAAAAACGTCATGTTGTCCCGCATAAAAAGACTCCTTACCCAGCTCCATACATGTAAATATGAAAAAGTTACAGGTGACACAATATGGCGACGCAAAATTTTTTTTCTATTTAGCAAAGTTTTTAATTTTTTAAAAGGTATTAAAACATTACAAATACTATATAAATTTGGTATCGCCGTGTTCGTACTAACCCACAGATACAGGTAACATGTCATTTATACCACACAGTGAATGCTGTAAAAATTAAACCCATATGAATTTGGCGTAAATGCAGTTTTTCTCCAATTGCACCTCATTCTGAATTTTTTTCCAGCTTCCCAGTACATTGCACAGCATATTGAATAGTGACACTACAAAGTACAATTTGTTTCGCAAACATTAAGCCATCATGTGACTCTGTGAATTGAAAAATGAAAAAGTTATGGCTCTTGGAATGTGGGGAGGGAAAAACGAAAATGCAAAAACAAAAAATGGCCCAGTCATTAAGGGGTTAATGAGAAATAAAATGAACTTTTTTGCTTTTCGCAAATGGCTGCAATGAAACAAAGAGTGAAAAATTTAAAGGGGTCTGAATACTTTCCGTACCCACTGTAAACGAAGCACTTAGACATTTCCCTTCTGTTTAATCCACTCCTAACTTTGACTCAAAAAACCACGGCAAAATCTGCAACAAAAAACTCTGCATTGTTTCCGAAATGTGGGGCCTCAGCCTAAATGTGGTTTTGGTGCTGTACAGTCATGGCCAAAAGTTTTGAGAATGACACAAATATTATATTTTCACATGATCTTCTGCCCTCTGGTTTTTATGTGTGTTTGTCAGATGTTTTTATCACATACAGAAATAGAATTGCAGTCATATTATGAGTAACAGAAGCTTATATTGACAGTTAGAATGAGTTAATGCAGCAAGTCAATATTTGCAGTGTTGACCCTTCTTCTTCAGGACCTCTGCAATTCTCCCTGGCATGCTCTCAATCAACTTCTGGACCAAATCCTGACTGATAGCAGTCCATTCTTGCAGAATCAATGCTTTAATTTTGTCTGAATTTGTTGGTTTTTGTTTGTCCACCCGTCTCTTGATGATTGACCACAAGTTCTCAATGGGATTAAGATCTGGGGAGTTTCCAGGCCATGGACCCAAAATCTCTATGTTTTGTTCCCTGAGCCATTTAGTTATCACCTTTGCTTTATGGCAAGGTGCTCCATCATGCTGGAAAAGGCATTGTTGAGCGCCAAACTGCTCTTGGACGGTTGGGAGAAGTTGCTCTTGGAGGACATTCTGGTACCCTTCTTTATTCATGGCTGTGTTTTTAGGCAAGACTGTGAGAGAGCCGATTCCCTTGGCTGAGAAGCAACCCCACACATGAATGGTTTCAGGATGCTTTACAGTTGGCATGAGACAAGACTGGTGGTAGCGCTCACCTCTTCTTCTCCGAATAAGCTGTTTTCCAGATGTTCCAAACAATCGAAAAGGGGATTCATCAGAGAAAATGACTTTACCCCAGTCCTCAGCAGTCCACTCCCTGTACCTTTTGCAGAATATCAGTCTGTCCCTGATGTTTTTTCTGGAGAGAAGTGGCTTCTTTGCTGCCCTCCTTGAGACCAGGCCTTGCTCCAACAGTCTCCGCCTCACAGTGCGTGCAGATGCACTCACACCTGCCTGCTGCCATTCCTCAGCAAGCTCTGCACTGCTGGTAGTCCGATCCCGCAGCTGAAACACTTTTAAGAGACGGTCCTGCCGCTTGCTGGTCTTTCTTGGGCGCCCTGGAGCCTTTTTGGCACCAATGGAACCTCTCTCCTTGAAGTTCTTGATGATGCGATAGATTGTTGACTGAGGTGCAATCTTTCTAGCTGCAATACTCTTCCCAGTTAGGCCATTTTTGTGCAGTGCAATGATGACTGCACGTGTTTCTTTAGAGATAACCATGGTTAACAGAAGAGAAACAATGATGGCAAGCACCAGCCTCCTTTTAAAGTGTCCAGTGGTGTCATTCTTACTTAATCATGACAGATTGATCTCCAGCCCTGTCCTCATCAACATCCACACCTGTGTTAATGGAGCAATCACTGAAACGATGTTAGGTGGTCCTTTTAAGGCAGGGCTGCAATGATGTTGAAATGTGTTTTGGGGGATAAAGTTAATTTTCTAGGCAAATATTGACTTTGCAAGTAATTGCTGTTAAGCTGATCACTCTTTATAACATTCTGGAGTATATGCAAATTGCCATTAGAAAAACTGAAGCAGTAGACTTTGTAAAAATTAATATTTGTATCATTCTCAAAACTTTTGGCCATGACTGTAGACTCCTCTTAAAGTGTAAGTGCCATTTGTACTGTTTTAAAATAAATGTATATAGGAAAGTTAAAACATTTTTTTTTCTAATTGATTTCTTTACAGGGGAAGGGGCTATTTGTATGCTATCCATGCTATCACTGAACATTACCAAGGAGAGCCCCTATGCACAGTAAGTAGGACTGCAGTTGCTGTATACAGATGTAGCAAAGTTAACCTGAACTTCTGTAATGGGTTAAACTGCAAAAAAAAACATTTTTCAAAAACTTTTCATTTGTTTGTTGCCTTCTGTGATAAGATGTCACACTACAACATTTTAACCTATTGCAAAAGTTTGGGTTAACTCTGCTACATGTGTATGCAAAGGCTCTTTGCCTGTCTCTACCCTGTATTCAGCAGGTATGTGATTTGTGCGAGAAATCTATTCCTTTATTCTCTGTCCCTAACCACTACATTTTATAACTCCCAACTTTTTGGACTGTCAAAGAGGGACACTAAGGGTACGTTCACACGGAGGAATCTGCAATGGATTTGGGAGCGGATTAATACCCCAAATCTGCCTGTCATTGTTTTCAATAGCAGGCAGAGACTGCAGCAGGACATACTACCTCCTGATTAGGCCCATTTGCAACACTCAGGAGGGCCAGGAATGATGTCACAGGTAGAATGTGGCCGGCTTGTAGAATGACCCCGAATGTGCACAAAAGCCTTTTTGATGTCCCCGACTACCCGCCCACATGTGGTACCTGACAATGACGACAGACAACCTTCTCGGTGGTATTCGTTGCTCTTTGCTAGCAGGACGATGTAATACCAATATATAGATGAGGAAAGAACTCTCCACATAAAATACTGTAATCCCTGTAGATAGTGTCCAGTTAAGCAGGTGATTGGGCTTTAGGCAAAAGTGCTTTGACTTCTTTAACTGGTAGGTACTTGGAAGGATGGCCTGTATCCAGGGGCTTATCCCTCAACGAACTGGGTACACACATGTATAAGAGAAAACGGGTGTGTTGACAGCGAGCGACCCTCAAGTTCTGTCAGACTAGCTATGGGCTCTGTTAATATAGCTTTGTCCCAAAGATTTACTTGTAGAGAGATGCATGTGGAGTTCCCAGGTGTATGGATAAACAGGTCAGTAGGCTTTAGTACTTGCAGACTTGGGATTTCAGAGGAAAACGCTCTCTGATGAGAAACTTGAGGACAGAGGAAAAGACATCTCTGGTAGAAGTAGATTTACAGGTTCTGACTGGACTAGCAGGTCCTCCAACTCGCAACCACTTGTGCAGACTGCATAACACACCCACCAACAGGGTTTCCAACCCTCTCCAGAGAGGACTGTAGCTCGACCCCTCCTCCAGGTCAATCAAGGGAGCCTGATTGGTTCTGGAGGTCACCTGATTATACTGGACACTCCCTACATTAACAAAATATGATGATGCAATCACAGTCATAAATCTGTATAGACAGTTGCAGTTTACAAAACATCCACAAGGTGGCCGTGTTGAATTTGCTGGAAAAGGCCAACGCCTACATCGCCTTCCATGTGTGTTCTGGCTCCTGTGAAATATGTATAAAGGAAGGAATGGGGAGATACCTTTTTACCTCGTACGTAAACGTCCACACTATCTCTGGCTAGACTGAGGCCGAAAATGGAGGAATTTCTCTTCATTTTCTGCTGTATGAACATTCCCTAAGGGTTTGTCACACATAGAAATTTGACGCATTGAAATGGGGATTTTTCCTGCTTGACAAAAACCGACGTGGATTTAGATTCTGAATTTGAAGAGCAATTTGGAGATGAGTGCTACTGTATTTTGCCTATTTTGCCTTTACTGGGCAGGGCCAAATTCCTTAAGCAGATTTTGACAAATTCCACACCAACAGAAAAGATGTATTTTCTGTCTCCCATTCATTTCAATGGGAGTTCTTAGGTGAAATCCTTCTGAAGAATGAGAAGGACACTTACTTTTTTCCGCTAGCTGAAAAAAAGAGTAAGCAAAAAAAAATCAGCAACTGTCTCCCATTGAAATGGGAAGCAGATTTCAGGTGGAATTTGAGGCAGATATTGCAGCGGATAACGACTTCGATTTATGCATCAAATTCCTATGTGTGAACATCCCCTTACAGTTTACTGGGTGAAAGTGTAAAATCTGTTTGCATATCAATATACTTGAATTGTTTTTATTGAAATATTAGCACAAACAATATCAGAATATAGTCCACCAAATTACATATTTTATAATTTGGGGTCTAATGGGGTCTAATATACAATTAGGGACTAGATAATTTTGGAACAATATAGTTAGGTTCATTAATTCATATCTATTTCTAATATCAAGACTATCACCAATGAATTGGGTATAAACCTAATCCCAGTACATTTTAGAAGTGATTATGCAGTTTCCAAATATATATAGTAAAATTACATTTTATTCAAATGCAAATGACAGGAAAAGTACTTTAGCCAGAAATCTAGAGCTGAGACCAAAGTCCAGGCAAGCTAAGACACTTTTTCCTAGTTTGCATATGAATAAAACTGTGATTTAGATGAGGCCGAGGTGATCTAAAACTACATCCTACCCCTTTTTTTTTGGTTCCTTAACAAACAAATAATGACAAGAGTCCTGTTGTTGGGAGAAGAGTGGGAAGTCAGCACTGATGAGAAAATCAAGTAAAACTTAACATTTAACAAACAAATAAAAATCACCCGAATTACAGTGCCTGACAGAAGTTCTGTCGCTTATCCATGTTGTGGAATCAAAAGCTTATAACCTGACTTTAAATTCATCCATTGGTTTTAGAAATGACTCATATGAAAGCTGAAACTCTCCCAAATGATTTTTTGGATCAGAAAATAAATTGGCTTCACTGCTGAAATATTCATCATTTAATGAACACAGAAAGGTCAGATTTTGGCAAGACAAAAGTTTTGTCGCACACATAAAGTAATGTGAAAATCAAACCAATAATTCTGTTCAAAAACAAAGATATGTTTCATAAACATTGGTGAATGAAGTTGTGAATGAAGTTTGTGTGACTTCCATGAGCTTGAAGGACTGCATACATGTGTTTCAACAATGATTCATACAATTTATTGATGAAGTCATCAGCAATAGCAAAGAATGCAGTCTTACATGCCTCCCAGAGTTCATCAAGATTCTTTGGTTTTGTCTGCCAAGCTTCCTCTTTCATCCTACCCCAAACATGCTCAATGATCATGTCTGGTGACTGGGCTGGCCAGTCCTGGAGCACCTTGATCTTCTTTGCCTTGAAGAACTTTAATGTAGAGATGGATGTATGAGATGGAGCACCATCCTGCTGCAAAATTTGACCCCTTTTATGATTGGGAATGTAAGAGGAAGCTAATACTTCTTGATATTTTAGGCTATTGATATTGCCTTCCACCTTGCAAATGTTTCGCACACCCCCATACTGAATGTAACCCCAGACCATGATCTTTCCACCACCAAACTTAACTGTTTTCTGGGTGTATCTTGGATCCATACGGGCTCCAGTAGGTCTCCTGCACTATTTGCGGTGGCTGTGGTGTAATTCAACTGAAGATTCATCTGAGAAATCCACCTTCTGCCATTTTTCCAGCGTCCATCTGTTTAGCAGGCTGTGGGCCTTGGCAAATGCCACACTTTTTTAAATTGCCTTTTGTTTAGTGCTGGCTTCTGGGAACTGATTCGTCCATGGAGGCCATTTTGAGACAAAATCCTACAAACTGTTCTAGTTGACACAGGGACTCGAGGTGACCAGGCCTGTTGGAGCTCTGCTGCAGTGGAAGAGGGGCTGGCTTTTGATTTTCTAACCAACAAACGTTCCTCCTGAGCAGTTGTCTTGCGGGGTCTGCCGGACTTGGCCTTGTCAAAAACATCTCTAGTCTGTTCAAATCTTTTTTTTAATTCTTTGTACTTGACGCAGAGACACATTAAAGGTGCCAGCCACCTCTGCAGTGGATCCGGTCTTCAGCCTCTTGATAATCAAGGCTTTGGTCGCAGGGTTGATTTTTGGCATGTTGTCAGAGGTGAAGTTGCAGTTCAAGTGAAGGTCTGGGGTGCTGGAGTTCTTTTTATACACACCCACTAATTATCCGATCAATTAGTGAGCACAGGTGAGGCTTTAAACTAGGATTGGGTGCATTATATGACAAGGCGACAAAACTTTTGTCTTGCCAAAATCTGACCTTTCTGTGTTCATTAAATGATGAATATTTCAGCAGTGAAGCCAATTTATTTTCTTAACCAAAAAATCATTTGGGAGGGTTTCAGCTTTCATATGAGTCATTTCTAAAACCAATGGATGAATTTAAAGTCTGGTTATAAGCTTTTGATTCTACAACATGGATAAGCGACAGAACTTCTGTCAGGGACTGTAGGTAAAATAGTACAATCCATAATAGTACAAGTAGTAGAATCAATAATATAGTGAGTAGAAAATACCCAAATGTAGGCAAAAATGGTAGATAATATCCCCTACAGAAAGGAGGGTCAGCATGGAAACACCCCAAGGTCAATAAAAAAAGGATGGATCTTAGCAAGTCAGATGCTAGGGAGCAACGTTATGGCAGAGGATGATGTGCAGAGTCAGCCAGGCCAGTCTCTATGCTGCCCCTCAAAAACTGTCCCTCTACCCTACAATTGACTCCTGCTATGACAAGGGCAGTACTTAGCTGTACCCTCACAAATAAGTCTCTTACAGTTTAAAAAAAAAAAAAGAATATAAGAAGGTTAACTGATTGACCCATTACTATGGGCTATCATTATCGCATCCACAGTGGGGGATGGACAAGAGACACAAACCCAGTAGTGGGTAATTAGAAATCCCCCTAGAAAAACAAAAACAGGGGGAGAGTCTCCATAGTTCCTCCAACTGGCTATATTAACATTCTGGCAGTGGCAGTGGGAGAAGAGTGGCTACAACTTTAGTAATGTCTTCAATCAACATGTTTTATTAACCAACATGACAGACACCTTTTGGCCCTGTACTTAGCACATATACTAAACCCAACTGAAATTTCAATGTCCTGTGCTGCTGACCACTGGCAGGCAAGTAGGATATCCCAAAACCCTCCTCAGGGCCAATATCTTTCTCAGCTGTGACAACTGAAAAACAAACAAATCAGAAACACCCTGACCAGTCAACAAAAAAGGGACTGGAGAATAGGTGAATAGGTTTATAACTAATTATTGCTGACAGACTCCTTTTAAAGGGAGTCTGTCAGGGTTGATTTGGGAAATTAAACCCCCCATAGGTCCTTATGGACCAGGGGATTTGCATCCCAAATAGCCCTGGTATAATGCAATCTGTGGTTTTATGCTCACCTATCAGCTGCACTCCCCCACACCAACGCAGTTCTTCAATGAAGTCAGAGGAGTTTACCTCGGTTACAGTGTGCATGTGCCAGAATTAGGGTGCATGTACAATGAAGCCAAGGGTATACATCTTTAGCTTCACTGAAGAACAGCGCAGGTATCGGGAGCATCCATCTTAATCACCTTTGGGTATATTTTTTTTATTTTTAATGTGGCTGTGGACTGCGTTAAAACAGGGATATTTGGGACTTGTGGATGGTTTAGTGCCCCAAATTACCGTCATAGGTTCCCTTTAAGGAACAATAAGAGACAGAAGTACTTGGTCAATAAAGGGAGTGTCCTTCAAAAAGAGGGATACTTGTGAGATATGAACTCTAATTCCTAGCAGTACATCTAATCTCTCTAATAGCAGTTATCCAGACAAACATTGCTTGGTACCCTCAGTTAGTAGCATGGATTCTAGAGATGTGTGTACTTCTCACAGCACAGATGTGGACTGAGGCTCAAATAATAATTATGTTATTATATATATATATATATATATATATATATATATATATATATATTTTTTAACTTTTATGTTTTTACATTTCCAGCAGCTGAGGGGTTAAGTCACAGCTGCTGTGACATGGATGAGACTGTGTAACTGCGATGTCTGTGGTTTTTATTTCCTGTTGATAAAATAGATACTTTTTGAGGTTTCTTCCCCAGAGTTGGACACTGCAGCGTTTATTAAAAACACTGATCCTTCTCTGTAATTAGAGGTTGTGGAGCACTTCACATATGGTGGCCGCAGCCTCAGGAGTTATTGGATTTCACTTCTCATCATCTGCACTTTGTTTACTTATACAGATTGGACCTTCATGACAGATTCTCTATGATTTACTGCTCTGGGCCTCCAATAATTGGAGTCAAATCTCACATTTTATGTATTATTGATGGAGTCCAGCAGTTTCCAGAGCATTGAGCAAGTGATTACTAATGCGTTATACTTGTGGTTATCTATCTATCTATCTATCTATCTATCTATCTATCTATCTATCTATCAAAGAATAAGCAGGTCAGGTAATGGACTTCATTAGCCAAAAGTGAGAATAAGCAGGTCAGGTAATGGACTTCATTAGCCAAAAGTGAGACATTTCATCTTATTCAAGCAGTGGAATGATAACAAGTGCCAGTATAACTAGTGCATCAATGGTAAGTGCAATTAATAATCACCCAAGTGACAGTATAAATAGTGCATCATGGATAAATGCAATTAGCAATCAAAAAGTCACAAAATAGTAAAATTACAATAGTAGTATATAAAATAGTGAAGTCATATATAAATAAACAATCCATCAACAATGATAATAGTCAGCAACAGAGACTCTCCCGGTCAGCACTCAGCATGATGTGTAAAGCAAGAGGGGATATATGATCACTGCTCTTCACACACGCCTAATCAACTCCAGCATGGGCCCCTCCATAACCATCAAAACAGATAGAATATCCAAAACTGCATATAAACTTAAGGGTTGTCTGAAAAATGAAAAACCCTTAGGGGAACTCCTAACCAGACTTGGATTGAACACATGACCCTCTGCCTTTTTTTTCTATAAAGCAGTGGAAGGTTCCAAAAAAAATAAAAACATGATTAACAGGGTGAGTTCACACTGCACCTTTTTTTAGCTCTTTTTGAAGCTTTTCTGCTGCCTGCTTTTTTTCAGTTAGCTTAAAAAAATAAGCATTATGCCCTATCCAAGTTCCATTGAAATCAATGGGATGCCTCAAAAACACTTAATAAACTTCACTGAACTTATAGAAATGCCTCAAAAAATTGAGGCATTTTTGAAGCTGCTTTTTTAACCTTGGCGAAAATAGCAGTGTTAATGGGTTATTTATTGCCACTAAATATGACTACAATAAATATGGGTCACAGATTTCTCAAGTTGTTGTTAGGTTCCTCCAGAAAAAATAAATACAAAATAAAAATTTCATGTACTTATATATATATATATATATATATATATATATATATATATATACTCGAAAAAGATTCAGACAGCACGTCCCAATGTGAACAGGTGCAAGCTACTGTGGTAAAATGTATAAAAACAAAAAGGTGTAGCAGCACTCTGACACAGCACAAGGGTATATAGAGAACAGAGATAGCATTACTGCTATTATTGGCACCTACAAATTAATATGGTGTATAAACTAAAATTTTGAGGTTCTTAGTTATACATATTTGATCAAACAGTAGGAAGCCCACCTACCCCGACAAGGCGACCTCATTAAGGTGGGACCCTATACTAATGCCTCTATTAAACCCAAAATAAATCTACAATGTGAACACAGGGCAATAACATTCCTCTCTTGGACCCAAAACAGGTCTACAATGTGAAGACAAGGAAATAACATGCCTCTCTTGGACCCAGAACAGGTCTACAATATGAACACAGGGCAAATAGGATCTAGAGGACCCAGAACAGGTCTACAATGTGAACACAGGGCACAGTTCTGGGTCCAAGAGACCTTTTTGTTTTTATATATATATATATATATATATATATATATATATATATATATATAAAATCTTATATGACAACAAGTTCAGGCATTGCTGCAGAATCTTCTTATCTTCTTGAAAGGGATTTTTAGAAGTTAGGGTAATATAATATGTCATATAAGTCTATTAAAGTGCCTTTTGTAAACCCTGAGCCATTTGAGTTTTCCATACAAAACTAGGCAGTTGTGAGATTGTACTTGGGATCTCCTTTGCTGGGATCAAAGGACATGTGTCTGTTTTATCAAAACCAGACCAAACAGCAGCAGATAGGTGTAAGTTGGCACTGGGTCAAGTTTTATTGTTAGGTTTGCAAGTAAAAAAAAACAAAATGGCAACAAAAGAAAATCCTTGCTTGTCTGACACTTACTAACATATAACGCTAGCTAGCATCTGGAGAGCTTCTCCCTGCCAGCTTCACCAAACAAAACATGCTCACATGTATCTCTCATACAGACTGTCTTTCTGTGTCCCCAGGCAGAGAGAGAGTTCCCTCCTATCCTCTCTTAAATACATGCCGTCTCTGAAATAACTAATTAATTAATTACTTCACATAGGAGAAGATCTGGGAGATATTTATCTATCTATATAAACTTCCACATGCATATACATATATAGATAGAAGAGATGGAGCAAGAGTCAAAATTAGAATACTCTAATAACTGCTGTTTTAGCGGACGGGATCTCCGTAGTTCTGGTTCCTTGGTGGACCTGAACGACGGAGAGCCCAGCGGTAGTGTGAACTTAGCCTTAGTTGAAACACTGTATGTTAATAGTGCAAATATACTTTTATTTATTTATTTTTTAAAATCCATACTGCAGATGAAGGAGAACAAACTTTGAAATGCCAGGTTCACACTAACACTGGCCCGAACAACAAAGAAGTGGACTGCTAAAACAGCAGTTACACATCGAGCCTGGCTTAACATATTGACTATAATCGGGTCCGTCAGGTGTCATTTTTAAACTGAAACTGTTGGAGGAAAAAGTTCTCAGTTCCTCCGCTGATTTTTGGCGGACACTGCGACAGAGTCTCCAACATACCCTCTGGTACAAAAGTGAATGTAGTCTTATATAGTTTAGAAAAAAAAATGGAATGTTTCTTAACTTATCACATAAGTCTTGGCTGAAGGTGGCGAAGTGGATATCGCCTACCTCAATTTCAACAAAGTCTTTGACTCAATGCCACATAAAGAGCTGATAGATAAATTATTGAAGATTGGACTTTATCCTTGGATAGCTCAATTGTTAATTGTCATTGTTAATGATGTGCATTGTTAGGTGAAACAAGGGCTCTGTCCTGGGTCCTATTTTTTTATTTATTTTTGTAAGTGACATACTGTAGGAGAAGCTTTGGTAGGTAAGGTGTAGGTATTTGCCGATTATTACAAAATTGTGTAATAGGGTTGATATTCCTGTAGGGGTTTATAAAATGGAAAAAGATCTAGTTTACTGACTGAATAGTCCAAACAATTAAAACTGCAGTTCTATGTTTCCAAATGTAAAATAATCAACTATATGTGAGTATTGTAGTGGCAGTTTTGTGTTATTCAGGACTTCATAGGAGAAACATCTAGGAGTCTTGATATCTGACAGCTTCAAAATAAAGCAAGTAGAATGTGTATTCAGCTGTATAGCTAGGAGTATAACCAGTAGGAAGACAGAGAGTGTGTAGAACAATAGTGAGACCACATCTGGAATATTGTGTCCAGATCAGGAGACCTCACCTAGAAAAAGACAGATAAAATGGAAGAGGTGTAAAGATGGGGTACAAAAATGGTGGAGGGCCTGAAGCATAAAATGTATGAGAAAAGGGAGTGGGGGTCATTGAATCCTTGAAATTTGTTAAAGCTATAAATAAGGTTCTGGAAGTAAGTTTTTTTTTTTATATAAAAAATTTTAAAAAAACTAAACGCAAGAACAAGGGGGACACAATCTGAAATTATTTGTGGGGTGGGGGATCAGAACCAATGTCAAAGAGTAGTTGAGGCTTGCAACAAACTTCCAGCAGATGTAGTAAGAAATCTACAGTAAGTGAATGTAAACATACCTGGAAGTCTATTCTAAGAGAAAAACAAAAAATACAGTGTAAGGGTAGACTAGATAGACCATGTGTTTTGTTTTCGGCTGTCAATCTTCTATGTTTCTGACAGTCACGTGTATTGGAGCAGAATGAGATGTACCTTGTGATGGGCAGCATTGTGTGGTGGAACCAAAGATTATGCTTCTTCTGGCTATAGTTAGTGCCATGAAGTAGGAGGAGATGTACCCTGTGGCAGAACAGGAGGAGACAGCCTCATATGGTGGAGCAAGAGATGAGAGTGCTCTGTAGTAGACCCACAGAAAACAGTGTCATGTTATGGAAGAGATGTACCTTGTGTGGGTAGAATTGTATGATGGACCTGGGTTTAACTAATATTTACAGATAATCTTATAACATTGTATATTGTGCCACCACTGCTCTTTCTGTTTCTCTTCATACTTTGGCTCTGTCCAAGGCTGTGATTGAAGCACCCCCCTATAGTCACCCACCTTCTCCTCCACTTTCTCCTCTCCCTTGTCTTTTGCACACCATTAAAAAATTCCGAAACTTTTAATTTTATTTTATGTTTCAGTCTCTTTAAGCTTATTTCCTGTCACACGAGACGCTGAGACGATTCCATAAACTTGTTTTATAATCAGGGATTTCTGGCAACATAAATGCAAATTAGCTGTCAATTAAACAATGCAATGTAATTATCTGAAGACAGGAGCCACTGCATATGAGGACAGATGAGTCAGGAGGAGGCATACATGGTCACACTGGTGACCATGGGGCCCTACAGCAAAAACTTGGAGCCCTCAGGCAACGCAAGAAAGCAGATTTTAGTTTGATTCTAGTACTGTGTTCCGTAAACTTGCCAAATGGCAGCCCTTATTGCCACCAACTCCATCCTTTATAGGAGAGTAGGAGCCTCTAATGGTTTATCCAATGCCTGGAGCAGGGTCACGGTCCATGGAAACGCCTAGAATACAGTTAATCTGAGCTGTGACCTCCTACCTAGGACATACATCTTTGAGATATAACTTTTCAACTATAAATTTTCTTTAGAGAATGATGACAAACCTAACCCTCCTCTGAGAAACCACATGTACCACATTTTGTTACATTGTATTAGAGATGTCTCCATGGCATAACTTTAACAATACTACAGGATGGCGCAGATTACGCTTTTTTGGCTTGCAGCTCAGTCATGTTGGGATCCAGGTATCATATAAAACTCATGGGAGGGGCCAAAGCCACATGATCTGTGGAGTTTATGGTGAATATTATGTTCATTGCATTGCTGAATATCATATCGCTGCTGGCACTGCACAATGACATGAGAATATACACAAGAAAGTTTTATATCCTAATATAAAATGATAAAATCCAGAGGAACACAGTTATGATGCACAGATCCCTAAGACACATGAGGTGGGCTCAGTGAATTATTCTGTTATCTGCAGCTTAGCATTTTTAACCCATTATGTCCTTGCTCCACCTGCGTATGTTTGTTTTTGGCAAGGTATGATAGAGGTGCTTATTCATTTACCTGTTATTATTTCAATAGCACCCCTGTACCCAAACCTGCAACGTCACCCATGAACCTCTCTGCTGGTGAATATGCTGTTGGATAAGACAACCAAGGCTTTAAAGTGTTAATAATTACTATGCTTAAAGGGTAATACACATTCAAGACATTGAGTGAGATGGGAATATGGGACTCAATATTCTGACATGGCTGTTCTATACTATTATCAGTGGAGAGTAGCTATTACCTATGTGGGGGGGGGGTATTACCTGGGTTGAAGCAATTAGCTGTGGGAGTGGGCACTATTACCTATGTCGATGGGGAAACTATTACTAATGGGAGGATGCATTACCTATGTTGGGAAGGCACTTTTTCCTATGGGGAAGCACAATAGTCTATGTGGATGGCACAAGGGGAAACTATTGCACTAAGGGGCAATATTCTCTATGTGGTGGCACAAGCGGAAGTATTCCCTTGTGGAACAACAAGGGGAGCACTATTGTCTATTGAATTACTGGGGGCACAAAGGGAAACAAAAGGGTAGAACTATTACCTTGTTGCAGCACAAAGGAAGCACTGTTACCTTTCAAGGGGAACAAGGGAAGCACTATTACTTTGCTGGGGGCACAAGGGCATACTGTTAAATTGCATGGGCCACAAAGGATCCTTATTAACTTGAAGGGGTGCAGTTAACTTGGGGCTAAAAGGGGTCCCAGCTGTTAATGCTGAAGTAGTTGGTCACTTAAAAGAACGAGCAATTCAGCTGAAAGATACAGACAGGTATGGTGGCCATGAAAGAAGTTGTAAGGAGTCCATTAGTATTTAGCTAAGCTCCTGGAACAATCTGTATATAGCTGTATTGATCAGAATGGAAACCATATTCAGGTCTCCTAGTGGAGACAACAAGCAGCTGAGATGTTGACAGGTCTATGTGTGTGCTCGGAGGTAATGGGGATCTAGAGTAAGTAGCCTGGCACCGTAACCTCATAAAGTGTATCAGAAAAATCATTCCAGCAGTAGAGTTGTAGAATGTATGATACAAGAAATGACTGGCAGACATGAGTCACCATGAAGAATTAGCTCAGGCAGCCTGAAGTGCCAAGGTATTTTTGGATGTGTTCTTTCTCCTCTACAGGGTTAATTGTCGCCTTTACATTGAGTTAAATTAGTTTATTATGTGAAGTGTTTATTGGCTTTATGTTCCTTCAGCCTCATAAAGGATTAACCCTAAGGCTGGAGACACACAGAGTTTTTGTTGCTTTTTTGGTGCAGATTTTGCTGAGATTTTTTGAACCAAAGCCAGAAGTAAATTCAAAAGGAGGGGGAATATAAAGGAAGGGCTTATACTTCTCCCTGTATCTACTCCTGACTTGGGCTTTAAAAAACTCAGCAAAATCTGTAACCAAAAAAGCAACAAAAACTCCAGATGTGTCTCACTTCACAAGGGTATAGAGGAAAATAGCCGCTGATTGCAATTCAGTCTGGTAAACAGCACATTACCTTTCTATACTGCACAGCAGGAGTGTAGCTATAGCGGGTGCAGAGGTAACAGTTGCAGCCCTGGAGGCTGAGAGGAAGTGAAGTCCCCTCTATGGTATAATAAGACATTGATATTATGCCTAGCACTTTCTAAGTGGGGGCCCTGTTGCAGATTTTGCATTGGGACCCAGGAGCCTCAAGGAATGCCTCCGCTGCGCAAACTATTTTGCATGCAGTATGAAGAGATTTAACAAGGAATCTTTCGGGTTTGGGAAAAAAAAAAAAAAAAATCTGCAATGTGTTGGAGGCTATGGGGTTGCTGTAATAGTCATGTTTCAGTATTGGTCACTCGTGACCACAAAAGTCCGCAATCCAATTTGGGGTTAATCTTGTGATATAATAAGCATACAGCAACAGATTTATTGTTTGATCATACATAGGCTAGGTTCACACCTGCGTTTGGGTTACTTGAATGGGGTCTGATGGGTTTCCACCTGGTTTTCTGCTTGCAGGACTTTTCTCTCCAAATTTTTTAAGCGGATTTGGGGATGGAAACCGCGAACAGAGACTGGGTACAGGTGTGAACCTAGCCATAGAGACTGTTTGAATTGTCAGATATGTCTTATAGGGCCAGGGTCCAGCCTTCTATGAATTATGCTCCATCACTATATAATGAAAAGTTCTGCATGTTTATAACAGTCTCGGGGGCCAAGTTATTAAGACTGGCATGTCATAATATTTGGCTGCGCAGAGCAAGGTGATATAAAATTGTGCACATCTTTAAAAATCTTATTGCATCTTGGATTGTCCTTCCATCTGAAGCAGAAATCTATGCCTGCAATGGGCGGACATGTATTACAGCTGTTTTTATCAGTATTCTGTTAAAATAAATTTGTTGTTAAAGCCTGCCCAATCTCTGCCCACACCCCATATCCGCTCACCCATACACCATACAAATTTAAGATAGGGATGAATATAGGGCAAATATGGAAATAATCCTGTGTTTAGGGGATAAGTGTCTTTAAAGACAAAACCCCTTTAATGCACAGTGTAGATGTCTGTTCAGTGTTATTGATTACTGGTGCCCTCTGGTGATCAGACAGTGGCTCCGCAACATAGAAACTATCATACGGTGTAGCTGTCCTGATCTGACCCATCAATGCATAACCCCTCCTGACCCCTACACTCTGTAGGTGAATGGAGTAGCGATGAGTAAATCGAAGCTCACGAAGTGGAATTTGTTCCAAATTTCATGAAATATTCAATTTGCATCAAATCCTAAAATGGCTGCTGCACATGTTAGGACATGGGGCAAGGAACTCTGGGAACACGGGATCACCCACAATGACATGTGTGCAGCCAATCAGCAGCCAGCCAGCCCTGTGATGTCACAGCCCTATAAATAACCTCCGCCATCTTGGATTCAGGCATTTTCCAGTGTACTTAGTGCAGGGAGAGACGTCAGCAGGCGCTAGGGGAAGTGGTAGAAAAGACTTGAAAACTGATATTTTGCTCAATTGAAGTTCAGGGAAAGAGCATTGGAAGTGTAGGGAAAGGATAGGATGGAATTTATACAGAGTATTGAAGCAGAACAGGGTTCATTTGGGGTGTTTGCAGCATGGGAAATAGGAACAATCCTACTACACCTTGCTGCACTGACTGCCATTATACTGCTGCACATTGCAGGTTTGCAATAGATCATACCTGTGTAATTCAAATTATTGGGGTCTTATTAGTTCTTGTGCGGTGCAGTTATATGTTGTAAAGCCTTTTCTTGGCATTTATTAGTGGGGAAAAAATAAGTGACTTATTCACTGTTGTGTGTTGAAGGGAGAAAATTACAGACCTTTTTGCTGTTCATTAGTGGCAAAAAAAAGGATTGTTATCCATTAATCTCCGCAGTTATCTGTTATAACGCCTTTTCTTGGTGTTTATTAGTGGGGAAAAAATAAGTGGCTTATTCACCGTTGTGTGTTGAAGGGAGAAAATTACAGGCATTTTTGCTGTGTATTAGTGGCAAACGAAAAGGATTGTTATCCATTACTAAGGACAAACTTAACTACTATAGAGACATCCTATGTAGTCAGTTGGCCGCTGCCTATCTACGCCATCGTCCATCCATTTGCAGGTCTTACCGGGGGGGCCCTGAGCACTCACCTTGCACTGCCATGGCTGCTGTGGGGGGGGGGGGGGCAGGAGCAGTATCAGCTCCATCAGCAGCAGCCTGAGCCTAGAGTCGCTGATGAGCAGCTTTCTTAACCCGCATAGTGAAGAAACTACTCACCAGTAGCTAGACTCAGAGCAGAACCTGAACCAGCAGGTGGTGGCATACCCATCATCAAAGATCCGCTGGACTACTGGGCAGCCAAACTGGATTTGTGGCCGCAACTGGCCGAGTTTGCCCTGAAAAAGCTGTCCTGCCCGGCCAGTAGTGTGGCATCAGAACGGGTGTTTAGTGCGACGGGGGCCATAGTTACCCCATGGAGAACTTGCCTGTCCACCCAAAATGTGGAGAGACTGACCTTTGTCAAAATGAATCAGGCGTGGATCAGCCAGGATTTCTACCCACCAATGCCTGATGCATCAGATTAAATCATCCAATGCTGCCTCACCCAAACCTTGACAAAAGAGATCGGTTTCTTCTGGCTACCTGCCTCAGCTACTATTCTGATGCTGCCACCTGCCTGATGCCACACATCTGATGCCAAGTGCTCCTCCTTATAGCCACCATCGTCAGCAGGTACTGTTTGTGCCACCCACCTCCCCACTCTGTCACCGGGTCACTCTATGGCATCCTCATGCTGCTGCCATCTCCACATTATGTCACATAGCCACTCTGTGGCCTCCTCATGCTGCTGCTACCTCAACACTATGTCACTTCTCATGCTGTTCATGCTCCCCACTCCATGACTGGGCCACTATTTTGCCTTTCAGGTCTGGTTGGCATCATCATTTATTTGACCCTTCTTCTGATCTGTCAGAAGGAAGGTAAAATGAGACGCACAACGGATCCTGTCTGTGTAGCAGCTGTAAGGCCTGTATGGTCCCATCAGAATTGGCTTATGATTTTGTTGCCAAAAGCAGGAGTGGGTACAAAACACAGAAGACATGAAAATATTCCATTCACGTGTCATCTCTGTTTTGGATCCACTCCTGTTTTTTTTTTTTTTTTTGGCAACAGCAATACTGATGTATTACTGACCAAATCCTGACTGAGTGAAGGTGGATGCTCAACAGACAGGATCCGTTTTTTTGGAGGTTATTATTGTTCTGACGGATCAGAGGAAGGGCAAAATAATCAGTGAGGTCAACACAAACTTACTGCTGACACCCTCTCCACTCTGTCAGGGGGGCTCTACTTGTATAATTGTTTAATAGAACAGGTGCTGTAGACATCTATGTGGAATCAGCAGACGACGGTGTAAAAGGAGTGCGCTCTTTCACGCTACAGTAGGATCTTGGGCCTCTGCACGGTACTTTATGTGGCATCCCAGAGCTGGCTATGGCTGGGCTGAGGGTGATCTCTGTGCATTGTATTATTTCCTGTTGCTTCATAGCCTGTGTGACATAGCAGGGGGTCCTGAGTCTCACACAACACAGCGCCACCTAGTGAGCCTCACACATGCATTACACCTCCCATAGGATTGAATAATAACCAAATGTCCAATGGGAGGACATTGCCTGGGAAAAGGGGAGGAGTCAGCTGATCACTGGGTCCCCATGGTAACACCCCTGCAGGAAGGTCCTGCGTGTGAGGAGTTAGAAGTGTGGAGTGTTAGGAGGAGGAGGTGAGGAGATAAGTGTGATGTCCTGTGAAGAAAGCAGTGAGTTTAGTGCAGGAATCTCAAGTCCTAGACAGGCCCAGGAAGGTTGGAGAGCTGACATACTCCAGCTATTCAGATCCTGTCCCCTGTCTGCCTAGCCATCGCCCTGAAGGAAGTCAAGCATCATTATCTTGTCAGCATGAGACTGTGGAGAGAACATTCTGGAACACGTGCTCCATAGCAAGTATCACAGGATCCAGGGGCCAAGGCCAGACCTGTGGAATATCCTGCCACCCTGACTATTGCACCCCGAAACTCTGAGCTATCAGGACCACATAACGTGAGTGAGGAATATTATGTACTAGTATCATGGTGGGCATCCTCCTATGAGCCAAATAGGAACCCAGACGCACCTTAGGGCTGTAACACTGAAGTATAAGGGGCTAGGAACACCTTTCATCAAGTCTACCCTGCACCCCAGGACTTTGCTGTGTCACCAGGCGTACCCCGTTGTTTTGTATTGAAAAAACTGTTTAAGCATTTGTGCCTCCACACCCATGGAAGTAAAAGTTCAACTTTACAACCGTTTCTGTGTCTGACTCTGCACCGACAACATCAGGGCGCCCCAAACACCACCAGTCGGCACAGTATAGGGGAAGCGCCCCGGGGGAACAATCACCACCAACATTTGTGCAGCCCCCTCATCACCGGTACCAGTGGTGGTAACGTGGGACAGCACCAGCGCTGCGCCCTCGTGCCCAGAGACCGTGACAAGTCTGCGCTGTTTGCACCCCCGCAATCCCAACTGCAGCGTTACCTTCCATCTGGTCACCGCAAGAAAAACTGGTGTCACGAACAGGATACGGGTGTGTGCCATTTTGAGAAAGTCGCCACGAAAAGTGCGCCAAATTGTCTCCAGAGCATCGGTCTTTATTGTGGACTTTGCTAAGATCAAGTTTATTCCCTGAGAGTGCTTGCCACAAAGAGGGGGAGCCCTATACCCCTGAAGTAAGCCCTAAAGACTGTCCTCTCAGTGTGTTACAGCCCTGGAAGAGTTAAAACGCCCAGGACTTGTTTGCTGCGCCACATCGCTGTGTAAGAACGCCCACAAAGGGTTAACTGTACCTTGCAAAAGTGCGGGAGATTTTTAGCACTGCCCATGAGGCCAGGAGACCCATCTGCCGCCATCTTAGGAGAGCCCAGAATGCTGAGCGCAATGCTCCAGCGCACCCATACAAGAAAGTGAAAGGCGAACGTGCCAGCGCCATTTCTGACTCTCCGGTGCCGCATCACCATCCCTGCTGTGCACCGCTGATCTCTGGTCCACGCTGCAGTTGCTGTCAGTGAGTACTGTGCCTCCCTGTCCTTGTCTTCAGTCCTCCCACGGCCCCAGCGAGTGTTTTCCGTGTACCGTGTCCGTGGGGAGTGCCACCATTAAAGAGGGGGAGCACACCGTCAGCCTGCATCACAGTGACTCTGTTAATAGCTACAGCATTCTTAAAGGGACAGCATTCCAAGTTGTAGTCTCCATTCCCTGCCAGCAAGCAGTTGAGTTTCTTAAAGAGACGGCGACCTAATTTCAGGCATACCTGCAAACAACATGACTGAGCAAAGTGACATTGTGCCATCTGTTTCTAGTGATCCAGCAGTGCCCATGGCGAGCAGCCTACCATTCTCCATGCTATTTTACCCTGGTGCACCATGGCTGCCGCGCTACAAAGGGGAGGCGCATACCCTCAGGGACTTTCGTGAGAAGATGCTGTCTCTCTTCCAGTTCTATCCTCTGAATACAGAACAGCAGATACAGATCCTGCTGGGCCAGCTTGAGGGTGCTGCAGCTAGGGAGGTCAAATCCTGGCCTGCCTCTGACAAAAGAACCCCTGGGCAAATTCTGGACAAACTCCAGGTGAACTTTGACGTGCGATCTGTCTCCGAGGTAAAGATGCGCTTCTTTTCCAGACGACAACTACCTGGTGAGACCCTGCGGGACTATGCTTTATCCCTCCAAGAGGCGTTCAGAGCTGTGGTGCAAGTGGATCCACGTGAGAATGTGGACTCTGATAAAATCTTGCTTGACCGCTTCATAGAAGGGGCGGGTACCACATTGCTCCAGAGTCAGTTGCGAATGCTTGCTGCACAACATCCCAGCATCACGTTTGCTGACTTCAAGGTCCTTGCCATCCAGGTCTTGGGACAGGAGCAGCCCCAGCCGAGCCCAGTCATCTGTGCTCCCTCACCTGGACCCTCAACAAGCATTGCTCCAGTTGTCCTGCCACTACCTCTGGGTACCTCACCTGCTGCCCAAACTGCGCAGACTACACCAGCAGACTCCAGAGATGACCTTCTGGCCCGAGTGGAGCATCTGACCCGTGCCATGGAACAGATCACCGTCCGTCTAGATCGTCTGACCCAGCCGTCTTCATCGTCCAGTGATCCTTTGCGAAGTCTCAACATCTCACCTGAGTCACCACCCAGACGTCCGTCTTCAGTGAAATCTCCACAGAGTGAGAGGCCATACTGTACCTATTGCCATAGATATGGACACACCAGGCCTCAGTGTTTTCAGTTAAACGGGCCACCCCTGAGGCAGCGGGCCGCCCCTCGGGAGGAAAGAAGAAGGGCCCAGGTGAATCTTCAGTGCCATTGTCACGCTTCGTCTCAGCCTGCCCACACATCACAATCCGGGTGAACGGCGTCCCTCTGACAGCGTTGGTGGACACTGGATCTCAGGTAACAACCCTGCGCAAGCAGGTGTTCCTTGAACATTGGGACTTAGGTGTGTTGAATAGAACACCTGACACATGGATAAATCTGTGTGCCAGCAATGGACAGCCCATACCACAGCAGGGTTATTGGGAACCCACTATCCAGATTGGGGACTTGAAACTGCCTAGACAGGGTGTAATTGTCACTGATGTAGAGGATGATAGGTTTGCAGTTGTAATATTAGGCATGAATGTTTTACGCCATTGCTTTGCAGAAGTGTTGGATGCCTTGCATGCCTCTCTCCTTACAGCTTCTCCCAGTGACCAGCAGACCATTCAGCGGGCCATTCGTGTACTCAATGCCCAGCACAAGTTCGCCAACAAACAAGGTGAAATTGGTCGAGTCCGGATCCACGATACCCGTCCAGTAACCCTACAGCCTGGAACAGAAACTATGGTGTGGTGCCGTGCCCGTCCGGGCATAGAAAATCAGGACTACGAGGCCTTGCTACAACCCATACAGGTAGCTGGCCAACCACTTGTCATGGCTGCCCGCAGCCTTGTCACAGTTTCCAATGGACGTGTTCCTGTCCGCTTAGTCAACTTGGGCGATGCTCCCGTGAACCTCCACAAGTTCCACTCTGTGGCCCTGCTACACCGGTTAGCACCAGAAGACATTCTCTCTGGTGATTCTACCGCCACACAGCGTTCCACCCAAGCTGCTGAGAACATTCAGAATGGAGCCACGAAGTCCTGGTGGGATGAATTGAACGTGGGAGACGCCAATACCCCTATAGAGCACATCAATGGGGTTCGCAATGTGGCCAAGCGTTACCAACAGGCATTCAGCAAACACCCATTGGACTTTGGTAAGACCATGACCATACAACATCGCATTCTGACTGGTGACCACCATCCAATCAAGGAGCGTCACCGTCCAATACCACCAGCGATGTACCAACCGGTGAAAAAAGTTGATCCAAGAGATGCGAGATGCTGATGTCATCCGGGAGAGTAACAGCCCCTGGGCAGCCCCGCTAGTCCTTGTCAAGAAGAAAGACGGAACCCTACGATTTTGTGTGGACTATCGTAAACTCAACAACGTCACGCACAAAGACGCATACCCATTGCCGCGGATTGAGGAATCTCTAACGGCTTTGGGATCAGCTACCTGTTTCTCGACCCTGGACTTAACCAGTGGATACTGGCAAGTCCCTATGGCGCCTGAAGATCGTGAAAAGACTGCGTTTACGACCCCGATGGGACTCTTTGAATTCAATAGTATGCCATTTGGGCTATGTAATGCCCCAGCCACATTCCAACGGCTTATGGAGAGGTGCCTCGGCCATGAGAATTTCCAGAGTGTGCTACTGTACCTGGACGATGTTATTGTATTCTCCCGGACATACCAAGAACACCTTCGTCACCTGTCCGAGGTATTCAAGGTACTTATACAGCACGGCCTAAAGTTGAAGCCCTCCAAGTGCTACCTGTTGAAACCCCAAGTTCACTACCTTGGGCATGTCGTGAGCGCACAAGGCGTCCAACCTGATCCTGAAAAGATCACTGCAGTCCAGAACTGACGAAGACCAACTACCGTCAAAGAAGTCCGAAGCTTCCTTGGATTCGCAGGTTACTACCGGCATTTCATACCACACTTCGCCCAAGTAGCCGAGCCTCTGAACGAGTTGTTGCGCGGTTGTCCCAGAGAAAACTACAACCAAAAGCTTCTGGTAGACTGGACAGCGCGTCAAGAGGAAGCCTTTCAAGCGCTTAAAGCACTTCTGACGCAACCACCAATTCTAGCCTATCCCGACTACAGTCAGCCATTCTGCTTGTACACAGATGCAAGTCACCAAGGTTTGGGTGCAGTGTTGTCCCAGGTTCAGGACAACAAAGAGCGAGTCATCGCCTACGCCAGCAGGAGTCTGAGAGGTGCGGAGAAGAACGACCAGAACTATAGTTCTTTCAAACTCGAACTTCTGGCGCTTGTCTGGGCCGTGACAGAGAAGTTTAAAGACTACCTGGCTGCCACACCCTTTACCGTGTACACAGATAACAATCCATTGGCGCATCTGGACACTGCTCGACTGGGAGCCCTTGAACAACGGTGGGCCTCAAGACTCGCGAATTACAAGTTCTCTGTCAAGTATCGCAGTGGCAAGTCCAACGCTAACGCTGATGCACTCTCAAGGTTGCCTGTGGGAGAAGAACCACCCCGAGAAGACATCTGGGAAGAGGTGGAGATGCCACCATTCTACAACAAGTTTGCCCAACAGGTTGCTATTGGTGTTCCTGTAGAAGGAGAATCTCTGGCGAAAACAGCTGCCGAATCCCTCCAGGAGCCATCTCTGTGGAAAACGTTCCAAGAAGAGAGCAGAGTTTTAGGAGAATTGTCAGATTTCCTGCTTACAGGAAGAATACCAACCCGTGTAAAGAGAGGTCTTCATGACGTGGAATTAAAACGCCTTTGGCGACAGAGGAAGCGCCTGTTTGTCCAACGAGGCCTTCTACTTAGAAACACTCTTGATCCTGTCACAGGTGAAAGGCTTCATCAGATCCTCGTACCAAGAAGAGACGCACAGATGATACTTGAGGCGTATCATGACAGATCCGGTCACTTCGGGGTACAAAAGACCGAAGCTACCATCCGTCGTCGCTTCTATTGGGTTGGGATGAGGAGTGACATTGAGAGTTGGTGCCGAGAGTGTCCTGCCTGTAGTATCACCAAGGAAGGTCGAAGAGATCAGAAGGCCCCTCTACATCCAATTAAGACTCAAAAGCCGTGTGAAATTGTTGCTCTGGACCATGTGAAGTTGGGTCCCACACGTTCCCGGCTACAGCTACGCTCTGACCATGGTGGATCATTACTCCAAGTTCCTTGTCATCGTGCCTGTCAGAGATCTTACAGCAAGAACTACGGCTGAGACCTTCTACGCAGAGTTTGTCCGCCATTACGGTTGTCCTGAGCATATCCTCACCGACCGTGGATCGGCGTTTGAATCCCAATTGTTCCGTGAGCTGTGTCAGTTCCAAGACTGCAAGAAGTTGCGAACCACAGCGTATCACCCTCAAGGGAATGGTATGTGCGAGAAGGCAAATCAAGTGATCATCGGCATGCTAAGAACAGCCGCAGTTACACCTGGTGTTGAGTGGCCTGAGCGTATCAAGGACTTGGCCTATATTTACAACAACACACCCCAAACATCTACGGGATACGCACCATTTTATCTAATGTTTGGAAGACAAGGTCAACTTCCTTCAGACTTAACCCTTGGTGTGAAGGTCCCTGACACCATCAATCCACTACCCATAACAGACTGGGTTGTTGAACACCGCCGACGTATGGAGGAAGCTAAAGAGATAGTTGAAACGCGCATGGATGAGGTTTGTAGGAGACAACAGGAGGATTACAACCATCACGCCCATGCAGCGCCCCTGAAAGTTGGCGACCGTGTATGGTTAAGGAATAACCATCGGAATGGGAAATTGGATCCATTCTGGGAGAAAGAACCATACAGTGTCATCTCCATACCATATCCTGAATCCGATGTGTATGAGATCTCTAAACCTGGGAGACAGCCCCAAGTAGTACACCGAAACCGTCTGAAGCTGTGCCTTAAAGAAGGACTACCCACAGAGGTGACCCCAGCTGA